>JBAKBP010004727.1:0-127500 GCA_037953745.1 Lithodes maja | reverse complement strand
GTTCTAAGCAAGTAAATATCTGGTTTATAATTGTATGTATAAAGACTAAATTGAAACATGTATGAACATGTATGAACATGCCTTCTGCGTGTCGTAAGAGGCGACTAAAGAGGTTGGGTCGGTGGGCTTGCGACCCCCATCCGGAAAAAATATCTAAGTAAAGAAAAACGAACGAACAGCCTCGGATGCGGACGGAACCTACGTTGACGAACCACGACCGACTAAGGACATACCTTCGGACATTCTGAGAATGGCTACGTGGAATGTTAGTGGCATGAATGATGGCACAATAGAGAGAGAGGTTCTGGAAGTGTTAGTGAATGCCAGGCTGGATGTATGTGGAATGACAGGACCAAATGGAAAGGTTCAGATGTGATAGAGTGGGAGTGTGGAATGGGTGTGTGTGCTGGAGTGAGTGAAGGAACAGCGAGAGAAGGTGCATATTTGTTTGTAAGTAGCAAATGGAAGGAATGTGTAAAAGAGTATGGGTCTGTGGGTTCAAGGATTGTGTGGGTGAGAATGAAAGTAGGAATACAAATGTGGGTGATTGTATGCGTGTATGCCCCGACAGAGGATATACTTGAAAGAAAGAAAGAGGAGTTCTGGATGAATGTGGAGGCATGCCTGGAGAAGTTTGACAAGAACGAAAGAATATTTCTGATTGGGGATATGAATGGTAAGGTGGGTGATAGGAAAGTTGAGGGAGTGGTGGGAGGGTGGGGGGTACCATCAGAGGTGAATGGGAATGGTAGTGCACTTGTGGACGTATGTGTGGGGAGGAGGCTGTGGATAGCTAACACCTTCTTCCGACACAGAATGATCCACAGGTACACGTGGAAACGGATGTTGACGATGAAGGATAAGACAGTGGTGGAACGAAAGTCATTGATTGATTATGTATGTGTGGATGAACGAATGAAGAAATCTGTGATGGATGCTAGGGTGTATAGGGGTATTGGAGGGGGTCTGTCTGATCATTATGTAGTGGTAGCGAAGGTTAGGATACAAAATAAGTGGGTGAGGAGAGCTGGAGGGAGGCTAGAGGAGGGTGGAGAGGTTGCAGGAGGAGGAAGTCAGGGAGGAGTACAGGAGAGCAGTGGAAAGACGACTAGGTGGGTTCGACCTTGAAGTTATGGAGGAAGTGGAGGAGATGAGCAAGGTGTTTAAGGATGAGATCTGTGCAGCATGTGAGGAGGTGTGTGGAGTGAGGAGAAGAGGGAGGGGAGTGAAAGGTACAGCATGGTGGACAGAAGAGGTAAGAATAGCTGTGGAAGAAAAGAAGAAAGCATATAGAGAGTGGTTGGGTAGTAGAGGGAATGAAAATTTCGAGAGACAGAAACGAGCGAGGTACGTGGAGAGTAAGAGGGTGGTGAAGAGAGTAGTGAAGGAAAGTAAGAGAAGAGTAGATGAGGAATTTGGAAGGAATCTGAGTGTAAAATGGAGGGAGAGTAAGAAACTGTTCTGGAAAGAAGTCAAGAAAGTTAGGGAAGGTAGCAAGGGAAACAGTAAGGGAGTGAAAGATAAGAATGGGAGAATGCTAGCCGAGAAGCAAGAGAGAGTCGAAAGATGGAGGGAGTACTTCAGTGAGTTGCTAAATGTAAGGAATGAAGAGCCAGCAAACATAGCTGCATATGGTATGGGAGGGAGAAGAAGAGAAGTAGTGGAGGAGGAGGTGGGGATCAGGAGGTCAGAAGTGTGGGAAGCCATGAAAAGAGTGAAGTTGGGAAAGCACCTGGAACAGATGGAGTGTGTGGGGAAATGTTGAGGTATGGTGGTGAGATAGTGATAGAATGGGTATGGAAAATGTGCAAACTAGCATGGGAGAAGGGGAGTGCACCCGATGACTGGAAGACTGGCATAATAGTCCCCCTATATAAGGGCAAAGGGGAAAGAGGAGTGTGTGGTAACCACCGAGGAATATGTCTTCTAAGCGTAGTAGGGAAGGTATACAGTAGGGTATTGATTGAGAGAGTGAGAGTGAGAACGAAGAAATGGATAGGCGACGAGCAGGGAGGTTTTAGGAAGGGAAGAGGATGTGTAGATCATATTTTTACCCTGAATTGTGTTGTGGAGAAGCATCTGGAGAAGAAACAAAAGGTGTATGTTGCCTTTATGGACTTGGAGAAGGCCTATGACAGAGTGGATAGAGAAGGTTTGTGGAAAGTACTTAGAATATACGGAGTAGAGGGCAAGTTGCTGAAAGTAGTGAAGAGCATGTATGAGAGTGCAAAGGCGACAGTACGTTTGGAGAGTAAGCAGAGCGAGTTCTTTGACCTGAATGTTGGTTTGAAACAGAGGTGTGTGATGTCCCCGTGGTTGTTTACTGTATATATGGATGGAGTCATGAAAGAAATACTATCAAGAGCAGTGGATGTTAGTGTATCGCTGAAAAGGGAGGGAATTGAGTGGAAGCTACCTATACTGCTGTTTGCGGATGATTCAGTTCTGATGAGTAATAATGAATGGGAGTTGAAGGGTCTGGTAAATGAGTTTGGAACAGTGTGCGAAAAACGGAATTTGAAGGTAAATGCGGGGAAGAGCAAGGGTATGGTCTTCGAAAGGGGTGAAGTCACAGAGTGTGAGGTGAAGCTGAACGGTCAGGCTATGGAGATCATCAACTCTTTTAAGTATCTGGGCAGTGTGTTGAGTAAAGATGGGACTATGGATGAAGAAGTGAGGGAGAGGGTACAACAGGGGAAGAGGGTTGTAGGAATGCTAAGAGCAGTAACAAGAAATAGGGGGGTCAGTATGGAAGTGAAGAAGTCCTTGCATGACAGTGTGGTAATCCCGACACTGACTTACGGAAGCGAAGCATGGACGTTGGTTGAGAGACTCAGACCAAGAGGAGACTCAGACAAGAGTGAGAGCAGTGGAAATTAATTACTTAAGAGTGCGTGCGGAGGGATACATGGAGGATAGACAGACTAATGAGGAAGTAATAAGGAGGTGTGGTGTGGAGGTAGATGTGCTGGAAAGTGTGAAAAGGAACAAATTGAGTGGTTCGGCATATGAACGTATGGAAAGCCAGAGGAATGACTAAGAGGGTGTACAGAGAGAGGTGGAGGGACAGAAGGGAGAGGTAGAATCGATGAGAGGGGAAAGAGAGTGAGGAAGTACATGAACGAAGGCGGTGCTGGTTGGGGGGAGTGGCGTCGACTGACTGGGGACAGAGGTGCATGGGGGCGTTCGTTCGTGGCCACCCCTTCGGGGATCACGGCGTCAGGCAATAGATAGATAGATATACAAAGGAATTACAAACTGCAACAGACCAATTGGTCCTTTCGGGGCAGTTTGGATATCTACACTGCTAAGCTACTACCTACTAGATAAATATAAGGATAGTAAAGCAGAAGGCTCCTCCCCACCCACCAGTCCCTCAATTTACGCTGGCGTGGAAAAAGTTGGACACATATACCCAGCAGTATGGACAAACTGACATGGAATTTTGGAGAAGAAGACAAAACAGAAAAACAAAAAGAAGAAGAAGAAGAAGGAGTACAAAGGAGTACAAAGGAAATCAAGCAACAACATATCTAGTGACCTTCTAGGTTGCTTGTCCTCCAAAACACTGAGGATCAAGTGTCCAAACAGTGGTTTAGAGTGGGTAAGGGAACATTGGAAAGGGAATTACTGCCTGGAACTAATGTCCGTGGCAGGATTAGGAAGTTAGTAGGGGACAGATGGGTTAGTAACTGAGGGGGGGATAAAATAAAGTTTTTCATTTACAAACGCAGTCAGTCGCGGGTTTGATGCGAGAGATTTGTCTAGGCGGAGTTAAATGAATGAACGGTGATGCAGTCTATAACGTTTCGGGGAAGCGCATTCCACAAGTTGACAACTCGATTGAAGAAGAAATTCTTAGATTCGTGTGAGTTAAAAGATTTACCAATAATTTTGCAACCGTTTCCCGTGTGTAATTAGATGGTCGATAGTGAAGTACTTACTACAGTTCATATTGTCGATGCCTTTGATGATTTTGAACACTTGAATTAAGTCACCTCTTAATCTGCGCTGGGTTAAAGGAAAATAGATTTAATTCTCTAGACGCTCTTCGTATGTTTGTTCTTTAGGCTAGGTATCATTTTGGTAACTCTACGTTGAACTCGTTCTAGCTTGTTTATATCTGTTTGGTAATAAGGGCACCAGGATTGAACGCAGTATTCCAGAAGAGGGCGGACTAAGGAATTGTAAAGGGTTAGGATAACTTCTTTGGATTTATGCTCAAATGACCTGCCTATAAAGCCAATTATTTTGTTTGCCTTCTTAACAATTTCTGAACATTGTTGACTCGGTTTTAGGTTACTCGATATTGTTACTCCCAGATCGGTTTCTCTGTTTACATTCTTAAGCTGAGTGCCATTCATCGAATAGTTTGCTTTCTCAGTTAGGTATCCGATATGTAGTACTTTACATTTATCCGCATTGAAACTCATTTGCCAAATTTGGGCCCAACATGACAATTTATCTAGATTGTGTTGCATATCGTCAACTTGTTCTTTTGAGAGTACGCTATTTGCAATTTTTGTATCGTCAGCAAATTTTGAGATTGTACAGGTGAGACCCTCATCTATGTCGTTGATGTAAATTAGAAAGATAATTGGTCCTAGTACCGATCCCTGGGGTACCCCGCTACTTACATTGGTCCATTTAGATGCCTTACCGTTTATGACTACTTTTTACTTTCTGTCGCTGAGCCAATTTTCTATCCATTTCAACACACCGTCTTGTATTCCATGCGCTTTTAGTTTTAGCAGTAAACGTTTGTGGGGAACTTTGTCAAAGGCCTTTTGAAAATCAAGGTATATAATATCTACAGCTTTACTCTCATCGTAGAGGTTGAAGATATCGTGGAAGAAGTCTAAGAGGTTTGTTAAACAGGAACGTTTTTTACGAACGCCGTGTTGAGTATCTTTAAGTATGTTATTTTCCTCTAAGTGATTTACGAGTCTGTCTCGTATGACCGTTTCTAGCATTTTACATACAACTGAGGTTAAGCTAATTGGACGATAGTTACTGGGTAGGGATTTGCTGCCTTTTTTGAATATCGGTGTTACGTTGGCTATCTTCCACTGATCAGGCATAGTTCCAGACTGCAAGGATTTATTGAATAGTAATGTCAGTGGTTTGGAGAGCTCATCCTTAGCTTCCTTTAGAACTCTAGGCGAGATTGTATCAGGTCCAGGCGTTTTATTTACCTTGAGTTTATCTAAACAATTCAATACTTCTCTCTCTGTAACCGTGATATTGCTTTAAACATCTGAATTATCAATCTGAATCGGCGATGGTGTAGGGATATCACTGAGGTCTTCTGTTGTAAAAACTGATGCAAAGAAGGTATTGAGGGCATTACTCATTTGTACTTCGTCTTTGGTGTATTCTCCATTTTCATCGACTAACGGTCCAACAGTTGAAGTAACTACTTTTTTCTTTCTGATATAACTATAGAATTCTTTCTATAGATCAAACTTCATCAACATTTATTCATTTGTTCTTGAGATATTATGTAAGTACCGTATATCTAAAAGATAATACTAATTCCAACTGTACATTACGTGTTCTAAGCAAGTAAATATCTGGTTTATAATTGTATGTATAAAGACTAAATCGAAACATGTATGAACATGTATTTTTTGTTTGAAAATTAAATCAGTACCAAATGTTTACTTGGCTAAAACGAAGAAACACATAGTCTTGATCTATACATAATTAAAATCTAAATTATTTACACACATATATACCAGCCAACTTAAGATAGTTTATATACTTATTAATGTTTATACACACAACAATGTGAGTTACCATCTAAAGCCTACAGTATTATGACCTAATATTCGTATATATATACTGTAAGTATTGTATGGAACTCCTTCTGGGACTGGGTGTCCATAACAGTTATTACGCTGACACTGCTTGACTACTTGGATTATTACAATGCTTAAATTTTTATTATAGGATGATGTAGTAAATTATCGTTTTATATTTTAAGTTAAATTTGGATTTTATAATTATCGATACTCATATGTGTTTTAATCATATTATATAAACCATTATGCCTTGTAGCAGATATCAAATTCCGATACAATTCCCCTCTAATATCGTTCGTGTGTCGACGACATTGCAGAGCGTGACATGAAACGTGGATTGGGGAAATCAATATATGTTCACTCTCACTCTCTCTCTCTTTCACCAAAGAGGTCCTCATACAATGGTTGCCACCAATCAGCCGTCCACAAGTTCATAGCCTTACACTACAGAAAGAACTTAACTTTCTGAGGCCAGGCAATTACGGAATCACACACATGTACGCACACATGCATACACACAGACGCTTGCATACATGTATAATATACTCCACACATACTTATTAACACACCACATATCCAAACACAAATGCACACACATACATTCACATCAACACACATAATTATCAACAACTGCAAGCTGTTTTTTTTTTTTCTTAATTGTGCCCCAGATTACAAGTATCCTTCTCTGGTACTGAGCTTCTAGTGTTTGTGTGCGAGGTGCATGTGTGTATTACCTCTGATCTTCGTTGATAAGTTGGAGTAGTTGTCCAAAGTTTGGCCTGGACGTTTCAGAATTGTCTAATTCCATCTTCAACAGAGAAGTGATGGAGGGGAGGAGGTCACGGTGTGTTATATAGGTGAGGAGGAGTCACTGTCGGTTGGTCGGTCAGGTCTCTTGTGGTTGGCTATCAGGTGTCAGGTCAAGGCGAGTTGATTGGCCTAGAAGCGGGAGTAGGACCTAAGTGGAGCGAAACTGGGCTTTGGTTGGAAGTAGTTTGGGTTGAAGAACGCAATTGGTAGTGGTGTCTGAGGGCAGCTTGCTGGAGGGGTGTAGGGACGGAGAGAAGGGCCAAAGGCACCGGAAGGGGAGTAGCAAGGGTAGATGCCCGTCGGGAGCTGGGGAGTGCTTGGAAATCATTTGTTTGATTATTGAGAGAAGACTTAAGGGCTTGGATATAAATCGCCCTCTCTCTCTCCTCTCTCTCTCTCTCTCTCTCTCTCTCTCTCTCTCTCTCTCTCTCTCTCTCTCTCTCTCTCAAGGTAAATTAAACGCCAGGACCTGATACAATCTCGCCTAGAGTTCTAAAGGAAGCTAAGAATGAGCTCTCCAAACCACTGACATTACTATTCAATAAATCCTTGCAGTCTGGAACTATGCCTGATCAGTGGAAGCTAGCCAACGTAACACCGATATTCAAAAAAGGCAGCAAATCCCTACCCAGTAACTATCGTCCAATTAGCTTAACCTCAGTTGTATGTAAAATGCTAGAAACGGTCATACGAGACAGACTCGTAAATCACTTAGAGGAAAATAACATACTTAAAGATACTCAACACGGCTTTCGTAAAAAACGTTCCTGTTTAACAAACCTCTTGGACTTCTTCCACGATATCCTCAACCTCTACGATGAGAGTAAAGCTGTAGATATTATATACCTTGATTTTCAAAAGGCCTTTGACAAAGTTCCCCACAAACGTTTACTGCTAAAACTAAAAGCGCATGGAATACAAGACGGTGTGTTGAAATGGATAGAAAATTGGCTCAGCAACAGAAAGCAAAGGGTAGTCAAAAACGGTAAGGCATCTAAATGGACCAATGTAAGTAGCGGGGTACCCCAGGGATAGGTACTAGGACCAATTATCTTTCTAATTTACATCAACGACATAGATGAGGGTCTCACCTGCACAATCTCAAAATTTGCTGACGATACAAAAATTGCAAATAGCGTACTCTCAAAAGAACAAGTTGACGATATGCAACACAATCTAGATAAATTGTCATGTTGGGCCCAAATTTGGCAAATGAGTTTCAATGCGGATAAATGTAAAGTACTACATGTCGGATACCTAAATGAGAAAGCAAACTATTCGATGAATGGCACTCAGCTTAAGAATGTAAACAGAGAAACTGATCTGGGAGTAACAATATCGAGTAAACCTAAAACCGAGTCAACAATGTTCAGAAGTTGTTAAGAAGGCAAACAAAATAATTGGCTTTATAGGCAGGTCATTTGAGCATAAATCCAAAGAAGTTATCCTAACCCTTTACAATTCCTTGGTCCGCCCTCTTCTGGAATACTGCGTTCAATCCTGGTGCCCTTATTACCAAAAAGATATAAACAAGCTAGAACGAGTTCAACATAGAGTTACCAAAATGATACCTAGCCTAAAGAACAAACCATACGAAGAGCGTCTTAGAGAATTAAATCTATTTCCTTTAACCCAGTGCAGATTAAGAGGCGACTTAATTCAAGTGTTCAAAATCATCAAAGGCATCGACAATATGAACTGTAGTAAGTACTTCACTATCGACCAATCTAATTACACGCGGGGAAACGGTTGCAAAATTATTGGTAAATCTTTTAACTCGCACGAATCTAAGAATTTCTTCTTGAATCGAGTTGTCAACTTGTGGAATGGGCTTCCCCGAGACGTTATAGACTGCAGCACCGTTGATCCATTTAAATTGCGCCTAGACAAATATCTCGCATCAAACCCGCGACTGACTGCGTTTGTAAATGAATAACTTTATCCTCCCCTCAGTTACTAACCCATATGTCCCCTACTAACTTCCTAGTCCTGCCACGTTAGTGGCAGGGCAGTAGTTCCCTTTCCAATGTTCCCTTACCCACTCTAAACCACTGTTTGGACACTTGATCCTCAGTGTTTTGGAGGACAAGCAGCCTAGAAGGGTCACTAGATCTGTTGTTGCTTGATTTCCTTTGTACTCCTTTGTACTCTCTCTCTCTCTCTCTCTCTATATATATATATATATTTATTTATTTATTTTTTCTATGTGAATGAGGGAGACAAAAGGCATAACTGCCCGCAGCGAGTGCCTCCCCCAGATTTCAAAGAGTGACAGGGCCGAACTCAACGAACGTTCGAGCTAAAATGCCTGGACACACGGAGTTTGAAGCAATTTAAGTCATAGGAAGAGGGAAAGACTGATTCTGTGAGAGAGTTCCAGAGCTCAGCAGTTGAATAGAAGAAAGTCTGAGAATAGCTTTTCACTCTTGGGTTAGAGAGTTGCACAGAGTAGGGGTGGGATTGTGTTGCAAGGCGGGTACTACGTACCCTATGTAGAGGAGGTGGTATACACTGGGAAAGCTCCGAGGAACACTGATTATTGTAGTAGCGATAGAATAGTGAGAGAGATGCAACATTGCGGCGAACAGAAAGAGATTACAGAGAATTGGTGAGTGGACGGGAGTAAATGATACGAAAAGCTTTCCTTTCTACTTTATTTAGGAGTGCGGTGTGAGAGGATCCTCCCCACACATGTGAACAATACTCCATACAAGGACGCACTGTGCCCCTGTACAGAGCAAGTAGCTGAGCAGAGGTAAAGAACCCCTTGAGGCGGTTGAGCACACCCAGCTTCTGGGAGGCTGCCTTAGCGAGACTGGTAATATGGTCTTTCCAAGTGAGAGCAGAAGAAAAAGAGACACCTAGAACATTGAGGGAAGATGAAGGGTTGATTTTTGTATTGTTGAAGAATAAGGGATAGTCCTCTGGAGGTTCCTGACGGGTAGTAAGGTGGATAAATTGAGTTTTGGAAGCATTTAATGTAACAAGGTTTTCTCTAACCCAATTGGAAATAGTAGCTAGATCAGAAGATAAGCCTTTTATGGCTTCATTACGTTTACTTTTGAGGGACTGCTGGCTGGGGCATTCTGGAAAACTAATTGAGTGGTTTAAAGTAGAGTCGTCTGCATATGAATGGATGGAACTAGATGTACAGTTGAGAAGATCATTTATGAAAATTAGAAAGAGAATAGGAGATAGGACAGAACCCTGAGGAACACCGGAGTTGATAGGATGAAGAATTGAGCGATCGCCGTCCACAACCGCAGCTATGGAACGGCCGGAAAGGATATTAGAGACAAAGGCACAGATGGAGGGACAGAAACCGAAGGAGGGCAGTTTGGAAGATAAAGATTTGTGCCAGACTTTATCGAAGGCCTTCGATATGTCTAGTGCAACAGGAAAAGTCTCACCGAAGTCCCGAAAGTTGGATGACCAAGAGTTAGTAAGATATGAAAGAAGATCACCAGTAGAGCGACCCTTAAGGAAGCCATACTGGCGATCTGAGAGCAGATTATGAGAAGACAAATGCTTAAGAAATTTGGAAGCAAGAATAGTTTCAAAAAATTTAGAGATACAAGAGATGAGAGCAATTGGACGATAGTTGGAGGGTTGAGATCGGTCACCCTTCTTTGGGACAGGTTGAATGAGAGCAAACTTCCAGCAAGAAGGAAAGACGTTAGAGGAGAGACAGAGACGAAAGAGTTTGCCTAAGCAGGGGGTCAGCACGGAGGCACAGTTTTTAAGTACAACAGGAGGAACACCGTCCGGATTCGCCGTACGCCTTCTTAGTATTAAGCCCAGAGAGGGTAGAAAGTACATCTTTAGAAGAGATTAGGATATGAGGCATAAGTAGGAGAGAGGTTTTTGGCTAGATGCCAGAAAGCTTGGGAAGAGCTAGAGTTGGATAGTTCAGTGCATTTATTATTATATAGTGTGTTGATTTTCGGTGTGAGCATCCTAGGTTCGAATCTCCGGACTGCCACATGTGTTTGTTAATTTCATTAATCGAGTTTAGGAGTAAAGTTGGTTAGTGGAGAGAACATATTAATTGATGAAAGAGTGCTTGCCAAGTCGAAAAACAGATTTGGTGATAGAGATAAGTTTATATATAGTATATATAAACTTATCTCTATCACCAAATCTGAGGAACACCGTAGTTTATATATATATATATATAATATATATATATATATATATATATATATATATAATATATATATACAGTATATATTATATACTGTATATATATATTATATATATATATATATATATATATATATATATTATATATATATATATATAAACTACGGTGTTCCTCAGGGCTCTGTCCTATCTCCTATTCTCTTTCTAATTTTTATAAATTATCTCCTCAACTGTACCTCAATTCCCATCCATTCATACGCAGACGACTCAACCTTACACTACTCCATTAGTTTTTTTCAGAACGCCCCAGCCAGCAATCCCTCAACGACAAACGTAATGAAGCCATAGAACTCTTAAATTCTGATCTAAATACTATCTCCAATTGGGGCAGAGAAAACCTTGTTACCTTTAATGCTTCCAAAATCCAATTTCTCCATCTATCTACCCGTAAGGATCTCCCAGCGGACTATCCCTTATTCTTCAACAATACAAAAATCAAACCTTCTTCTTATCTCAATATTCTTGGTGTCTCTTTCTCTTCTGCTCTCAGTTGGAAGGACCATATTACCAGTCTTGCTAAATCAGCCTCCCAGAAGCTAGGTGTGCTCAACCGCCTTAGGGTGTTATTTTCCCCTGCACAGCTTTTTGCTCTGTACAGGGGCATAGTGCGTCCTTGTATTGAGTATTGTTCACATGTGTGGGGAGTCTCCTCTCACACCGCTCTCCTAGACAAAGTTGAAAGGAAGGCCTTTCGTATCATTAACTCCCGTCCACTCACCAACTCTCTGCAATCTCTCTCTCTCCGCCGCAATGTTGCATCTCTCTCATTATTCTATCGCTACTATAATAATCAGTGTTCCTCAGAGCTTTCCCAGTGTATACCACCTCCTTTACGTAGGGCACGTGGTACCCGTCTTGCAACTCAATCCCACCCCTACTCTGTGCAACTCTCCAACCCAAGAGTGAAACATTACTCTCAAACTTTCTTCTACTCAACAGCTGAGCTCTGGAACTCTCTCCCAGAATCAGTCTTTCCCTCTTCCTATGACTTAAATTGCTTCAAACTCCGTGTGTCCAGGCATTTTGGCTCGAACGTCCCTTGATTTTGGCCCTGTCACTCTTTCAACTATGGGGGAGGCACTCGCTATAGGCAGTTATGCCTTTTGCCTCCCTCAATCACATAGACAAAAAAAAAAAAAAAAAAAAAAAAAAAAAAAAAAAATATATATATATATATATATATATTATATACACACTCTATATACAGTACTCACACTGCGCTGAACCTTTATTTGTGCTATATAGTTCAACACAACAATAACCCCGGAGTGGAATGTTAAAAGAGACCATAACATTCCTGGACAATTGGCCATATACGTGGGTAGTGCTGGGAGGTAATCATGGGTACTGTATACTCTATAATTTATATTTTACTTTCTTTTATTATAAGTTTATTTGCATCAAAGATGATAATCACACATGCATGACATTTGTTTATTGTAGTACATGTGCAGATATATACTAACTGAACACACACAACCCACCCTGAATTAATCGCTGGACACAGTGATCAAGAGGCGATCCTGCAACCATTACAACACACTGATCATTAAAGAGTTGTTGTAACTTGACAGACAACTGCCTTTGCAGTTGTCTGATATATGTATTAGTTATGTCTATATATAGGAGCTGTTTCCACATCACAATGGTAGTAATTGGAGGATATACTGATCTGTGTGTCATCATAATGTTGACCCAGATGACCCCTACACACCAGCTGTATGGCAGGTGCCAACAATCACTACATCGCGGACAATAATCACATGATTGTTAATAGCCTTCACAACCCATGTTGTTGATACATGTAATAGGCATCGTAACAACCACAAGTACCACTAGTGTAATTTCTACCTCAACTACCACACCTATCACAATAACTACATCTACCATAAGTACCATATCTACCAAAACTACCACAACTATCACTATTACTACATCTACCACAAGTACCATATCTACCAACACTACCACACCTATCACAATAACTACATCTACCACAAGTACCATATCTACCAACACTACCACACCTATCACAACAACTACATCTACCACAAGTACCATATCTACCAAAACTACCACAACTATCACTATTACTACATCTACCACAAGTACCATATCTACCAACACTACCACAACTATCACTATTACTACATCTACCACAAGTACCATATCTACCAACACTACCACAACTATCACTATTACTACATCTACCACAAGTACCATATCTACCAACACTACCACACCTATCACAATAACTACATCTACCACAAGTACCATATCTACCAAAACTACCACAACTATCACTATTACTACATCTACCACAAGTACCATATCTACCAACACTACCACAACTATCACTATTACTACATCTACCACAAGTACCATATCTACCAACACTACCACAACTATCACTATTACTACATCTACCACAAGTACCATATCTACCAACACTACCACAACTATCACTATTACTACATCTACCACAAGTACCATATCTACCAACACTACCACAACTATCACTATTACTACATCTACCACAAGTACCATATCTACCAACACTACCACAACTATCACTATTACTACATCTACCACAAGTACCATATCTACCAACACTACCACAACTATCACTATTACTACATCTACCACAAGTACCATATCTACCAACACTACCACAACTATCACTATTACTACATCTACCACAAGTACCATATCTACCAACACTACCACAACTATCACTATTACTACATCTACCACAAGTACCATATCTACCAACACTACCACAACTATCACTATTACTACATCTACCACAAGTACCATATCTACCAACACTACCACAACTATCACTATTACTACATCTACCACAAGTACCATATCTACCAACACTACCACAACTATCACTATTACTACATCTACCACACATATAACAATAATACCAACTACCAATTAACCAATTCTGAAAGCCCAAAAGTGACCAATCGAGGCTAGGGTTGGTTACTTGGTCAATAGTGTGTGTTTATGTTGACGTGTGTAAAGGAGATAGCGAGAGACTGTGTGTGTAAGAGAGATAGACTATGTGTAAGAGAGTGTGTGTATATTGTACGAGTGAACGAATCTGTGAGTGTTTATATGTGAGAGTGCCTATATCTGTGAGAGAGAGAGTGTGTGTTTGAAACAGCGAGTGTGTTTATGTATGTGTGTGTGTGTGTGTGTGTGCAAAAGAGAGTGTGAAAGAAGTTATGTGTGCGTGGTAAAATGTAAAATCTTATATTGCGTTGCTTAAATCAAATTGAATGGGGTGGCAGTTTGATATTAATAATTAATCTACATCTTATCCAAGATGACCTGAGAAATTATATATGTTCCAGTGTTTACCCCAGCTATCCAGGACATTGCTCAGTACCCCGCTATTGTCTTAACAGCCAATACCCATAACTTTACCATTGCAAAAGTAAAACTAAGACTTATTGAGGACGAACACTTAGAATTATGTTATCATGCCGAACAAATTGGGGTCATGACAACAATCTGCTTTGGTTCCAATCTTTAGTCGTGAACCAAAAATTACAAAAACGGGTGAATGTAATTCAGGCAATTTGTGTCTCCCCAATTTGTTGCTCTTCTAAACATTCTGCCTTCAAATGACCGGGGATATTTTGGTATATATGATCCCAAACACTACGCACAAGACAGCAACCAGATTAAGGGGGAGGTAGTTTTTTTCTTTTCTGGACCCTCTTCTTCATCATGTTTAGCCTTATTAGTAATGAAATTTCAAGATGTTTGCCCAATTATTTTGTCGATTTTAATACCTTTCGTCACATTTATTTATCAGTATCATGAACATTCGTGTCATTAAGATGTCGATATTTTCCTGTTGAGCAATAGCGAGCCTGTACAATTGTAGGAACTGGCCTTCGGCCGGGATTTGCTACCGAAAAATGTACATATTTAACTTCAAGGGGAATCTTGAGGATGAGTTATTAAGCTTGATGAAGGTTTACGGAGGACATTATAGCTGTAATAAATTAACGAACAACTAAACCCTAAAATGGTGGCCAGTGTATCTTCGTTAGTAATTATTGTGGTCCTGGGTGCCCTGCTATAAATAACAAATACCCTTCTCCTGATACCAACAGTGACTCCAAAAAACAACAGCAGCTCTGCCAACAACGCCAATCAACAACACCAAAGCTATGAACGGTCAGTATCAAGAGGAATAGACCACATTCGTCAGGGCCACCTCTATCAATTAAGCGGCCTACCTTCCGATTTGGAACATTCTCCTGGCTTATGGCTGCAGTACCGACGGGATTAAAATAGTAAACCTGTCTGGCATTATTGTGTTGGAAGGTGCTGTGAAACAACACCTCACACCAGTGTCCGATATATGTCCTTAGATCTGGCACAATTTGTAAAGATTTAAATATTTCAGCTAAAGTAATTTGTCGTGTATTTTTACTGTGGCAGTAAGTATATATATATATATATATATATATATATATATATATATATATATATATATATATATATATATATTATTAATACATCCTATAGAGTAAGTATTATTTACTCGTGTAGTACTGGTGATGTCCTTTTCATTATATTCTGGCAACTATTAGATGATTTTATTCAGCTCAGGAAGGACCTTATCAATTAAAGGGCTACATACTAGCTCATTTAATCCATTTAGCTACCACGGATCATTTAGCTACCACGGATCATTTAGCTACCACGGATCATTTAGCTACCACGGATCATTTAGCTACCACGGATCATTTAGCTACCACGGATCATTTAGCTACCACGGATCATTTAGCTACCACGGATCATTTAGCTACCACGGATCATTTAGCTACCACGGATCATTTAGCTACCACGGATCATTTAGCTACCACGGATCATTCCTAAGCTGAATAATATCGTCTAATAGTCTCTCTCTTTCTCTCTCACTTCATCGATATATGCTACCCCTTTAGTATAAATCCATCATAAATTATTCATCTATGCATGCTCTTCTACCTACTCCTCCTTTAGAATCTTCCCCTCATTTCGTTCCACCGTCCCTCCCTCCCCCAGTGTGTGGTAGTTGGAGTGTGTGTTAGTGGCAAGTTGGTAAACACATCGCAGCTAATGAGACCTATTGTGTGGCTTACTCCGGCACTGATATTTAAGGGGGGAGCCAAACAAGGGAGTTACCAGAATGTATAGGAAGTAAATGAAGCCAAAACTCGAGGTAATAAGTAAATTTAGCATACAAAGCACGAGCAACGGAGAAAATAATTAAGCACAGTTGTAATTGAAAGAGGAAGAAGTAAAGTAGAAGAGTGATATTAGTAGGGATACTTAGAAACAGATGCAGAGATGGAGAGAGATCAAATTGATTACACATTCTATCCAGCTCTCCTTTCGCAGAAATCTCCACCCTAGGAGATTTCAACGTTCACCACCCACCGCCAATGGCTTTCCTCTCTTTCCACTGACCAACTTGGTGAATAAGCCTACTTATTTGCTATCCTAAATGACCTAGAGCAGTTAGTCCAGCAACCCACCCGTATCGCGGATCGCTTAGGAGATCGGCCCAACATTCTTGACTTATTTTTAACTTCTAACCCTTCTGCTTATACTATGAATCTTTTCTCTCCTTTGGGCTCCTCCAACCATAAACATATCTTTGTCACATGTCCTAGCCACCCGATCTTCCCAGCCGGCGGCGATTGTGGCATTTTGGTGCTGCTGACTGGGAGGCTCTCTGGAAGTACTTCTTTGATTTCCCATGGAATGACTTTTGCTTCCGTGGCCGGGAACCCTCGGAGGGTGCTGAACGCATTACCAAGCTAATCCTCTCGGGCATGGAGGTATACATTCCATTTTCTTTCTCTCAGTCTAATACTAAAACAATCATGGTTTACTCACACTTATTCTACTGCTTTCTGCAAGAAGGAGGAAGCATTCAAACGGTATCGTCGCTTTTAAACTCAAGAATCTCATACTTACTATGTTTCTGCCCGGAATCAAGCCTAATCTGTTCTTCGACTTGCCAAACACTCATTCATCAATAATAAATGCACTGAACTATCCAACTCTAGCTCTTTCCAAGCTTTCTGGCATTAGCCAAAAATCTCTCCAACAATTTTTCTTCCTTGACTTTCCCTCCCCTTTTCCACTCTGACGGCACAACCGTCACTTCTTCCTCTGACAAAGCTGAACTCTTTGCCCAAGCTTTCGCTAGAAACTACACCTTGGATGATTCCGGCGCTATTCCTCTCTCTCCACCCCCCTCTTACTTACTCATGCCTAACATCCTAGTCTCTTTTAATGATGTACTTTCTACCCTCTCTGGGCTTAATACTAAGAAGGCGTATGGTCCTGATGGTGTTCCTCAGGCTTCTCTCCTATCCCCAATTATCTTTCTAATATTCATTAATGATCTTCTCAACTGTACCTTCTGTCCTATCCATTCATGTGCTGATGACTCTACCTTTCACCATGCAACTAGTTTTCCAGAACCCCCCAACAAGCAAGCACTCAAAAAATTATGCAAAGATACCATAAAACACTTTAATTCTGACCTATCAACCATTTCCATTTGGGGCGGAACAAATTGTGTTACGTTTATTGCTTCCAAAACCCAATTTCTCCATTTATCTTCCCGTAAAGAACTCCCACACACAAATCAATCCTTTATCTTCTTTCAGTATTCTAGGAATATCTTTCTCTCCTGATGTCACTTGGAAAGACCATATTACCACCCATGCTAAAACAGCTTCCCAGAAGCTGGGTGTGCTCAGCTGCCTCCGGGGTTTCTTTAGCCCTTCACAGCTTCTTGCTCTGTACAGGGCCACAGTGCGTCAATGTATTGAGTATTGTTCGATTGTGTGGGGAGGATCCTCTCACACAGCACTTCTCGACAAAGTAGAAAAGACAGCCTTTCATCTCATTATAACTCACATCCACTCACTGACTCTTTGTAATCTCTCTCTCTTCACCGCACTATTGCATCTCTCTCGCTCTTCTACCGCTATTACAATAATCAATGTTCCTCAGAACTCTCTCGGTGTATACCACCTCCTCAACGTAGAGTACATAGCACCCGTCTTGCAACACAATCCCATCCCTACTCTGTGCAACTCTCCAATCCAAGAGTGAAACAATATTCTCAAACCTCCTTCTATTCAACAGCTGAGCTATGAAATTCTCCCTGAATCCATTTTCCCCTCATCCTATGACTCAAATTGATTCGAGCTCTGTGTGTCCAGGCATGTTGGCTCGAACGTTCCTTGATTTTGGCCCTGTCCCTCTTTCAACTGGGAGAGACACTTGTTACAGGCAGTTTTGCCTTTAGTTTCCCTCATCCACATATGTAATAATAATATAACGTCATATACATTTATTTAAGTAATCGATTTGTACATCTACAATGTGAATCATGGTATTTTTATTGTCACCAAAATGCGTTTATAAAGTATCTATGTACACCAAGAAGTGAAAGTCCCTACCTAGGGGTTACCCCCTACTCCTACTACCCCAGAAAGTAGGAACGAGGTGGCACCTTCCCGTTCCCCCTTACAACTCCTACCCCAGACGGCAGGGACGGGGTGGTGCCTGTTTGTCACCCTTTCCTCCCCCTCCCCACCCATGAATTAAACAAACTACCAATCCCTCCACTTACACCCCACCCCCCAACACCAGGCAGGAGGAAACCTCCAAAACTGTGCTGCCGTGCTGATTCTCTGCCTAGGGAAACTCTTTCGTCTCTATCTCTCCTTTCACGTCTTCCCTTCTTGCTGGAAGTTTGCTCTCATTCAACCTGTTCCAAAGAAGGGTGATTGCTCTCAACCCTCCAACTATTGTCCAATTGCACTCATCTCTTGTATCTCATAAGTTTTTGAAACTAATCCTGCTTCCAAATTCCTTAAGCATTTCTCTTCCAATAATCTACTCTCAGCCACTTCCTTAAGGTTGCTCTACTGGTGATCTTCTTTCATATCTTACTAACTCTTGGTCATCCTCCTTTCGGGACTTCGGTGAGACCTTTTCTATTGCACTAGACATATCGAAGGCCTTCGATAGAGTTTGGCACAAATCTTTAATTTCTAAACTGCCCTCCTTCGGTTTCTATCCCTTCATCTGTGCCTTTGTCTCTAACTTCCTTCCCATAGCTGTGGTTGTGGACGGCCATCGCTCACTTCGTCATCCTATCAAATCTGGTGTTCCACAGGGCTCTGTTCTATCTCTCATTCTCTTTCTAATTTTCATAAATGATCTTCTCAACTGTACCTCCAGTCCCATCCATTCATACGCCGAGGACTCTACCTTACACTACTCAATTAGGCTTCCTGAACGGGGCGCCCCGGCCAGCAATCCCTCAAAAACAAACGTAATGAAGCCATGCAACACTTATTTTCTGATCTAACTACTATTTCCAATTGGGGCAGAGAAAACATTATTGCCTTTAATGCTTACAAAACCCAATTTCTTCATCTTACTACCCGTCCAGAACTCCCAGAGGACTATCTCTTACACCCAAGAGTGAAACGCTATTCTTAGACTTTCTTCTATTCAACTGCTGAGCTATGGAACTCTCTCCTATAATCAGTATTTGCCTCTTCCTATGACTTAAATTGCTTCAAACACCGTGTGTCCAGGCATTTTAGCTCGAACGTCCCTTGGCCCTGTCACTCTTTCCAAACTGGGGGAGGCACTCGCTGCAGGCAGTTATGCCTTTTGTCTCCCTCATTTACATAGAAAAAAAAAAAAAATTCAACAAAACAAAATTCAATCCTTCATCTTCTCTCAATATTCTCGGTGTCTTTTTTTTCTTCTGCTATCACTTGGAAGGACCATATTACCAGTCATGCACAGGCAGCCTCCCAGAAGCTGGGTGTGCTCATCCACCTAAAGGAGTTCTTTACCCCTGCACAGTGCATCCTGGTATTGAGTTCTGTTTACATGTGTGTGGAGGATCCTCTCACACTGCACTCCTAGACAAAGTAGAATGGAAAGCCTTCCGTATCATTAACTCCCGTCCACTCCACTCACCAACTCTCTGCAATCTCTCTCTATTCGCCGCTATGTTGCATCTCTCTCGCTATTCTAACGCTACTACAATAATCAATGGTCCTCGGAGCTTTCCAAGTGTATCCCACCTCCTCTACCTAGGGTATGTATAGTACCCATGAGTGAAACATTATCCTCAGTCTTTCTTCTATTTAACAGCTGAGCTCTGGAACTCACTCCCAGAATCAGTCTTTCCCTCTTCCTATGACTTAAATTGCTTCAAACTCTGTGTGTCCAGGCATTTTGGCTCGAATGTTCCTTTATTTTGGCCCTGTCACCTTTTTCAACTCTGGGTTAAGCACATACAGTATATACAGGCAGTTCTGCATTTTGCCTCACTCACTCACATAGAATATATATATATATATATATATATAGTGTGTGTATGTGTGTGAAAAAGAAAACCGAAGTGTTATCCCTCTTTCGTGTTTTCCTCCTTGGTTATATAACGGCGTGTCAAAAACCTTTTATTGTAGTAAAGAACAGATGTGAGGGTCTTATGGCCAGTGAGAGAGAGAGAGAGAGAGAGAGAGAGAGAGAGAGAGAGAGAGAGAGAGAGAGAGAGAGAGAGAGAAAGAGAGAGAGAGAGAGAGAGTGAGAGAGAGAGAGAGAGAGAGAGAGAGAGTGAGAGCGAGAGAGATACTTGCATTCCATGGAAAGCGCTGTTGTAGGTGATTTGTTCTCTTTTCTTTCTTAATATTTATTTATATATTTTGTTGTGTATAGTAAGTGACAAGAGGCAGGATGTCTGTAAAGACTGTCTCCACAAAAGCCAAAAGAGTGACCGAACAGCCATATTCAAGTGACGTTGCCTGGATGCACAACTGTTAAAGCAGTCTAAGTCATAGGATGAAGGAAAGATTGATTGAGGGAGAGAGTTCCAGACTTTACTTCTTAAATAGAAGAAAGACTGAGCAAATTTGCTAATTCTTGGGTTGGATAGCTAGACAGAATAGGAGTGGGACAGTGATAAAAGGCGGGTGCCTTCCAATCGCTGCAAGGGAAGGGAGTATGATCTAATAGTGTTCTGAAGAACACTGATTGTTGTTATAGCGATAGAAGAGTGAAAGAGATGCAACATTGCAACATGTTGTTGTTGTTATTCCCTAAGCTGCCTGGCCGAACAGCCCCGAGTCCTTAAGGAAGGCCATGTCCACGGTCGGGCTTTCCCACAAAGCTCTCAAAGAGTGTAAATTGTGTTGTTGGTGTAAGTGTAGTATGACATTATAAGCCCTGCATATATATTGCTATACATATATCTCACTGCTTTTATGCCTTTATCCCTGTAACTTCTAAACTCTTAACATTCTTATTAAACATTCTTCATTTATTGAACTCCCTATAACTTTATCTATCTCTTTAACATATAATATATTTGTTGATACTTCCACTTAAATCAACACCCATTTCCTCTGTAAATGTAAACTGTATAACGTATTTATCCGGTCCTACGTCATACCAGAATGCTGAGTTGATGCTGTGTTGCTTCAGCATCCTTGAACCCAGTCGATGCCTTCTTACTCAGGCATCTTCAGTTAGACTTCAACAGACCTCAGCCAGAGAGAGTCAGAGCTCTTTACTCCCTCTAGACTCTAGACTCAGACTCATCCTCTATAGCCAAGTTCCTATATCCCCTAGATATATTAGACCACACAAGTCATATATCACCTTGCTCCTCAGGCTTTTATTACAAGTCTTATCATATATCTGTACTTATATACCTGTACGTTTATACTTATTATCACTTATCCAATAATTAATGTGTTGTGTTATTACCTATAATCCCCTATATACTTAACATATTATATGGCGACCTTGCAATAGCGTATTAAGGCTATACTTAAGTTTTCCCCAATCTACCCCTCTACAATTATCAACATTACAAATCCCTAATTATACCTTACATTTCATGTGAGGATAATTGCTGTACTTCAAACCCTGCCTACCAGCCTTGCAGTTTCTCCAAAAGCCTTACAGCCTGCCAGCCTGACAACCATACAGCCTGCCAGCCATTCTGCCAAGCTGCAAGCGTGTGCATACGTCCATGGTACACACACAGTCACAACGCCTCCAACTAGCCGCTACGTGTGTACATCCGTACACACACACAACGCCCCTGCCTGTCGTACGACCAACTGATCAACACTGACACAACGTTCTCTAAGAGGAATCATGTGAGTGCTTAACTTTACTTAAAAGTGCATTGTTTAAGAGGATTAAGTGATCATGTTTTCAAAGCCTCAACCATTAGAGTTCACATATACAGCAGGTGTGATTACTAGATCACATTCTCAAAATGACCCACTGACACACTCACCCACTGACACACACAGTCAAACACCAACAACAACAACACCACCACCACCACCACCACCACCTTTACCTACCCTCCCTCCACCTGATCAACCTCCACATTCACAAATTTCCATAAATACCAACCTCCAACCCCCACTTACACAATATTCGGAGGCCACAGAACACTTATTTACTCTGCCATCTAGAGTTAATGATAATAGACTTGTATCATTTTCTCAACCTCAGAACTCAAATACATCTTTCAACATCACTTATTCAAACAAACAAAACACAGCCCCTCCTATGCATTCAGCTTCTAGCTGGAATACTACTTGGGATGATGGTTCAAATCCCAGGGACAGACCTGTGGTGTCACCTACGATTGGTGCTACAGCTCATTCTGAAGGATTTTGGGATTTTCAACCCTCTGACCCTACACCAAAGTTGTATGCCAACAGCAATATCTTTCAACCTCCTCAACAACAACAGGGTCTCTCACATCAAATTCCCATGTATGCCAACAGCAATATCTTTCAACCTCCTCAACAACAGGGTCTCCCTCCTAACATACACAGTCACCAGCAATTTCCTACTATCAAACAAGAAGCAGAACAATACCCAACACATCCTTTATCAACATCCTACCAACCCCATCTAATATCCTACCAACCTCATCAAGCACCTTACCAACCAAATATCCTTGAAATCATCCATCAGAACGCCCCTAGGTTATTTTCTGGTAACACCCTCAAGAATTATTCTGTTCATGCTTTCATACAGGATGTAGACGGCGAAATTGCCATGAGAGGTGCCGGTCAAAATGATAACACCAAAGTGCAGATTTTCAAAGCTAGAATACTCAAAGGTGATTCCAACTCAGCTCAGCTCCTTCTAGAGTCAGACAAAACTGAAAACTGCTCTTACGAGGAACTGAAAAGTATGTTCATTCAAAGATATGGCATACAGATGGCAGGTACATTCTCAGCTACTCACAGAATTGCTAATGAATTAAAGAACCACCAGAAATATCTAAATACCCCAGTCGATAGGATTGTTGCCACAGCTTCCACCATGACCAAATCACTTAGACATGAATTGAAGGATAAGGACTGGACACTCAAGCACGGCGGTGAGGAATACATGAATATCAAACAAGTGGCCAAGTTTGTTGGTTACATGATGGTATCAAACCTCCTTCCTGAATCCATAACGGGATTAATACAATCTATTCCATTCACCCCTAACGACACACTGGTAGATTTCTCTCAAACTGTCCATGCCAAATGTAAAGAGAATGGTCTAGACCACAAAATCCAATTCCTGACCAATCCCTCAAAACCCCAAGGTGTTGTAGCTGCTATTCACAATCACTCAACCTCCCCCAATCACGCCAAACACTACAATGCTCACTCAAAACCTTTCGTTCATTCACAGAAACCTAAACCTCATTACTCGCCCAAGACACCCTATCTTTCTTCCAAATCTAACTACAACCCACACAAATCTCCGACGAACTCTAACAGTAATGTCACCTGTTATTATTGCGGTAACCGGGGTCATATAACTCCTGAATGCCTCATCAAGGTAAGAGAGGAACAGGAGATGGCATCACATAAAGAACCATTTTGCCGCAAATGCAAATCTAAGGGTCATTGGACCAAGTTCTGCACTCACATGAAAGCTCTTAGGGAAAAGACTAGGACGGCCACACCAGGAAACACCAAAACGGCCACACCAGGAAACATCAAAACGGCCACACCAGGAAACACCAAAACGGCCGCTTCAGTCAAGACAAAATCAACCAGTTCGGGGGAAGAATAGACGCCCAGCACGGTACTATACCTCCAAACTGTGCTGGGCGGACCAACAATGGCACCCAAACTCGACCCCTCAAATCTGTCGAAATAGGTTGTCTTGATAAATCTTCCTTGCTTTTACCCGCTAAATGCGAAGAGCATAATCTAAATCTCTTTTTAGACACAGGCTCCCCAGTGAATCTTATAAGTCTCAACAAATTTAATCTTATAAATTCTAATAATCAATTCAGTCAATCTTACCCTGATGTCAATATAAAATCAGTCAGTGACAACCCATTAGAGACTTTATCTAAGGTTTATCTACCTATCAAGATCACCGAAGAATTAGCAACACCCCTGCCATTCTATGTCATTAACAAACTCCCCATAAATGCCGACTTGCTCCTAGGGTTTGTTAGTATGAATATGCTCAAAATCATAATTTTCACCCACATGGACCAAGTTATGATCGGTGGTTTAAAAGGCGACACCATCGAATGCACACGCAGTAGTGAATCCTCTGTCAAATTTACCACCAACCACCCAAAACAGGCATTCGATCACACTAAACCTAGACCCAAAAGAAAATTCAGTTTCAAAACTACCGTAAAATCCAGCCCCTTTTCGGTCACTCAAGAGGTCACTAAAACCTCCCCTGATGCCCCCACTCCTAGCTATCAATACACTGAGGTATCTATAGGTGATCTGATAACTGACCATTCCCTTACAGCTGACGTAATTTTACAAGATGATGTAACTATTCAACCAAAATCATCTATGAAGGTAGAAACTTATGTCAATCAATTACCCGCTAATTATCACAAATATAGCATCATCACTCTTCCAGACACTACCTCCATAAAGGGTCTTATAACCACTCCAGCCCTTCATGAGAGCAAGAATGAATATTTTGAAACTTTAATTCTCAATTACTCAGATAACATACTTAGTATTAAAAGTGGTACCAAGATTATGGAAGCAGAAGTTTTCCCTTTTATTTTTAACGACCAAAGCTTACCAGTTAGTAAAAACCTTGTCATTAACGCAGCTATTAGCAAGGATGAATCAGAGACTAGGTCACAAATAAAATCTCTAATTAATGATCTTGATTTTGAGGACTACACTGAGAATCTTGTGAGTTTGTTGTGCACGTATAAAGAGGCAGTTATGTTACATAATGAAGATCTTGGGTTTTGTGATGTGCTTCAACACAAGATCATATTACGCAACTCGGAGACTAACCCCATATACTGTCCTTCTTATAGGTTAGCTCATGCTCAGAGAGAACAGGTAGAATCTCAAGTCAAGGCTATGTTAGACCAACAAGTAGTCTCTCCCTCATCCAGTCGTTGGAGGAGCCCTATATTCCTAGTACCTAAGCGGAACCCCAACGAGTGGAGATTAGTGGTGGACTTCAGGAAGTTAAATGACGCTATCATTGAGGAGAAATTTTATATGCCCTCCATCAATGAAGTTATGAGTAATTTGAACTCTTAAAAACAAAATCTTCTCTACCATTGATTTAGGTAGTGGTTTTCATCAGATAAAGTTGGACGATGATTCCCGTAAGTACACAGCTTTCAGCACTCCCAGTGGTACTTATGAGTTCAATAGACTCCCTCAAGGGTTAAAAACTAGTCCAGCCTTTTTCCAACGGCTTATGTGTCACATTCTTGCAGGCCATTTGGGCAAAGATATCCAAATCTACATAGATGACATCATTATAATGTCGCCTGATATCGAATCTCACCTTGAAAGCCTAGGAAAGATCTTTCAAAAACTAAAGGATGCAGGTTTAAAGGTAAAATTAAAAAAGTGTAAATTCTTAAAACGTAGTGTTGAATTTCTCGGTCACGAACTTTCAGCAGATGGCATCAGAACAAAGACCGATATCACTAAAGCTATACATGAATTTCCCCAACCTGAAAATGTGACACAACTCCGCCAATTCCTTGGCCTAGCCGGGTACTACCGTAGTTTCATCTCCAAATTTTCGGAAAAAGCCAGTCCCCTTTTCAAACTGTTAAAAAAGGACGCTGAATTTGATTGGAAAGAATCCGAACAAACATCATTTGAAGAGTTGAAGCATCACCTGTGTAATCCTCCTTGCCTGTCTTACCCCGACTATACTCAACCTTTTATTATCCACACCGACGCGTCCTATAGCGGTATTGGAGCTTGTTTAATGCAAAAAGACAGCCGCGATAAATTTCAACCTTTAGCCTTTGCCAGCAGGACTCTTAAATCTGCCGAGAAAAATTACTGTGTCACCGACATTGAAGGAGCCGGTCTTATCTGGGCTCTACAGACATTCAAAGACAAAATCCTTAACTATGACATTGAAGTGTGGACGGATCACAAGCCTCTAGTTGATCTGTTTGACAACAGTAATATGTCTGGTAGACGCGCAAGGTGGAAGTACATAATTATTACAAAGTTTCAACCCTAGGATACTCTACATTAAAGGTCACAAAAATGTTGTAGCGGATGCTCTCTCTCGTAATCCGGTACTTTGTGCACATTTAAACACGATGACTTTAGCTAATGAAGACATGTCCACAGCTCAGAGAGGTGATCCCAAGTTGTGTGAGATCATTCTTGCTCTAGAGAATAATGAAACTAACCAACACCTAGAAGATTATACTCTAATTGATAACACGCTATTTCGTAATCAACTCATCAAAGGCAAACATCAACTTGAAAGGAACATTCTGCAGTTAGTTGTACCTAACAATAAAGTAGAAGAAGTACTCCCTCATCTTCATGGTTCTAAATTTGTCGGTCATCCTGGCAAAGAAAGGGCTATGCTCATTGCTCAAAAACAATTCTACTGGAAGTCCATGAAATCTGACATAGATAATCACATAGACGCTTGCGAGAACTGTGCCAGAATTAACCCTAAGCTTACACCCCAAGCTAATATCAAAACTTATCCCGTCCCAGAGAAACCTTTCCAGTTGATTGCCATAGACCTTTTGAAAATTGTTAAGACTAACAGTGGTATGAATTATCTTCTCGTAGCCTCGGATCATTTCTCTAGGTACTCCATTCTCTCTCCCATACCTGATAAGGAAGCCAATACTATCGTTAAAACTCTTGTAAATAACGTGATTTGCAAATACCCCTCACCTAAATTTATTCTTTCAGATAATGGCGGAGAGTTTGTGAACGAGACTATGTCTAAGATGTGTGATGAGTACGGGATAGAGCACATCAGGGTTGCCCCTTACTCACCACAGAGTAACGGCCTAGTTGAGAGAGCTAACCGTAAAATACTCCATGAATTGAAAAACATTTGTCTTGACAGGGATCATGAAATTTGGGACGAATTTATCCCCTTCGTGGAATGCACTATGAATTCTCTGCCTAATATCTCCACAGGTGAATCCCCTCATTTCATCGTCTTTGGAGAAGACAAACACCTACCCCACACGCTCAATGAACAGATTAAGCCCATATATACTCAGGATTTCATAACTCATCATATAAACACCTTTAAAAGAATTCATAAACAAGTCATGAATAAACTAACTTTAACCAAAGAACAATTTAATGATAAAAAGCAATCACAAATCTACTAAACAACAAAAACTGAAACCTGGAGACATTGTGTTCTCAAGAATTCACGACAGGGCTGATAAACTAGACCCTCTGTTCGAAGGCCCCTATCATGTAATCAGTATTCGCCACAACATTGCAGTCATTAGACATCTGGAGAAAGGTAAAGAATCCAGGAGTAGCATTAACCACCTCAAATTAGTGCACAGAAACTTAAACTGTGTCCAAGAAAATATGGACAAAGATATCATACCCATCAACCAATCCCCTGATGAAATCCTACAAGCCCCGACCCATGATTATAATCTTAGAACTAGGAGTGTAAACAATGTTCTAGTGGATTATACTTCTATAACTCAACTTCTGTTTCAGAATAATATTAAACCTAATATCTTCTACTCATAATACACCAAGTTTGCCTATATATCTATTTAACTATGTATTTATCTTGTGAATATATTTAGTGTACTCTTGGCCAAATTGTTGTCCATTATTTATTTTTGCATAGATATCTCATATTTCATGTTTAGATGTGGCTACTCCCAGCGTTCGCATTATCTAAAAGCGTTCGCATTGCTCCTTGTGTTCACTTTACTCCCTGTGTTCACATTACTCCTTGTGTCCGCATTATTCATAGCGTTCACATTTATCTAAATTTTTACTCAAATTTTACTCCTTTAAATCTCTAACTCCAAATATTATTTACACTCCCAAGTTATTTTTGTTTTACTCCTCTATAATATTTACTGTTATTTTTATACTCCTTTTAAACCCCCAGGAAGACCAAGGTCAGAATCCAAACGAGCTAGACTTAGAAACAGGAGAGGACTTATTGATGCAGGAGGTTACCTGTTGTCTTCTCTCTTCGGGACAGCTACTGAAGACCAAGTGAACGCCATCGCTGATAAAATCGGTGAAGTAGAAAATACCCTCAGAAGCCAAGAAAAGTTAGTGGAGATCCAAATAGACACTATTAATGAAATCTCTACCCATGTTAACGACTTACAATCTCTCATGAGTGAAGCGGAATCTACCATTAATGAACTCTCTGATATTACCTCATTTCTTGAAAACATTCTAGAAATCTCTACCCAACTTGACAACATTTATTTTATCTCTATGAAATTAGAGTCAGACTTTAGTAGACTCTTAAACGCCCTCAACGATGCTGAACACGGTATAGTGAGCTCAGATCTTCTCCCCTTGAGTAGTCTGAGGAAAATCATCACTCAGGACGGCAATGATTTCCGCCTCTTACCAGTGTTCCCGCTTGACCAAATTGAACTCTTATATGGATATATAGATGTCCACATGTATAACTATGAATATATGCTTATTATTCCATTTGCATCATCCATTTCCTTCGCCCATTACATGATCACTCCTTTCCCCTTTTTCCTCAACAATCAATTAGTTTCTTTGGACAACTCCTTCAGCAACTTGTTCATCTCCACTTCCGAGAATCACCACGCCTGGTTGGATGATTATTCATTCTCTACTCTCTGTCACTCCCCTATTATATCCCAGACCATTTGCCCAGCCTTTGCTCTCAAGTTAATCCCCTTCCATGCTGACGGCTGTGCTAGTGCCTTGATTCACAATAATTCCATTATAGAACATTGCCAGTTCAAGGAAGTTGCTAAGAAACCCTTCTATCATGCTCATGTGTCTCACTCTCATCACCTTTATTTCCCTTCTGACACTACCATCTCCATCTCCTGTCAGAATGATATTCCATCTTCTGATCGGGTAATTTCTGGTCTCATCATTATCCCTGACACTTGCTCGATCACCTCTTCCAAGGTAACCATTTACCCCACAAATTACCACCTTACTGAACTCTATCAACTATACAACGTGAACGATATGTTTCTCACTCTCCCAAATATCTCAGCTAATATATCTAAACTTCACATCAACTCACCTGATTTAAAAACCCTTCAATTGATCAACAAGTCAATTCTACCTATGAATTTTGTTAAATACTATCACCCTTACATTGCCATCCCAGCGTTTGGTACTCCTATGCTCATTATCATCATCATCCTAGGTGTCTCTTGGTTTGCTCTTTCTCGCCTGAATCTTCGCATTGCTGCTCTTGAAGCCTACGCGAGGAATAGAGCACTTTAAGTTCTTTCTTTATTTTTGTGTTAATATATTTCTTTATATGTATATATATTTATATCGTCAGTGGAACAGCTTAGGGTATTATTTCTTTCCACTGTCAGATGTTAAATTGTATTACTATATAAGTTTACACCTGCCATGTGTTATATATAGCAGTTGTAATCTTCTCCTTATACTCAACTATATATTTATATATTTAACATAAACCTTTATTCTAATTTGTTGGTAGCTCACACCCTTGATCTAGGTCTAATGGACAATTTTGATACGGTGTGATGTGTCAACAGACTAGTCATTTTTTTGTTTACTATTGTTGATCATGGTGAGATCAATTCTTTTACCCCCCGGCGAATGTAGTATGACATTATAAGCCCTGCATATATATTGCTATACATATATCTCACTGCTTTTATGCCTTTATCCCTGTAACTTCTAAACTCTTAACATTCTTATTAAACATTCTTCATTTATTGAACTCCCTATAACTTTATCTATCTCTTTAACATATAATATATTTGTTGATACTTCCACTTAAATCAACACCCATTTCCTCTGTAAATGTAAACTGTATAACGTATTTATCCGGTCCTACGTCATACCAGAATGCTGAGTTGATGCTGTGTTGCTTCAGCATCCTTGAACCCAGTCGATGCCTTCTTACTCAGGCATCTTCAGTTAGACTTCAACAGACCTCAGCCAGAGAGAGTCAGAGCTCTTTACTCCCTCTAGACTCTAGACTCAGACTCATCCTCTATAGCCAAGTTCCTATATCCCCTAGATATATTAGACCACACAAGTCATATATCACCTTGCTCCTCAGGCTTTTATTACAAGTCTTATCATATATCTGTACTTATATACCTGTACGTTTATACTTATTATCACTTATCCAATAATTAATGTGTTGTGTTATTACCTATAATCCCCTATATACTTAACATATTATATAAGTGGTTGTGTGAAATGCAGTCTTCTATGATGTGTTTAATAGTATGGGGTGCTGTGTTACAACCTGGGCAGGTGTCGACGACGGAGTCATCCAGTCTCTTCTGATAGCTCAGAAGAGCTGCATGGTATCCGCATCTCAGCCTGGCCAGGTGGACTCCGTCCTCGCGAGGAAGGGAGGATTCAGAAGGATGGATTTCGGGAGGTCGTGCTTGCAGCTGCGTGTTGTCTATGAGTGAGTGGATGGAATGGCGAGTGATATGAGTATGGATGTTTTTCCGGAAGTTGGTTTGGGGTGGGCAGGGAGGGAGAGAAGACAGTATTTGTGTGTGATAGCATGTGCTGAGTTTTGTTTTGATATTTCTTGGTGCCTGTGGGTGTGTTGCCATGTAGTGTAGTGAGTGGTGTTGATTCGTGGAGGCTGCTGCCAGGAATTGAGTGCCTCTCATGTCTAGATGATCTTTGACTTTGAGGACTTTGGTTTCTTGATGTAGGTGATCTGTGGGTGTAGTAGCTGTGCATCCTGTGATGATTTTCAGGGCTTTATTTTGAAAAGTCTGTAAGGTCTTATGATGTGTTTCAGCTAGGTTAGAAGCCCAGGCCGGGCTTGTGTATTCCATAACTGATCTTATGTATTGTTTGTAGACTGTGGTGGTGGTTTCTTTGTTGTGTCCAAATTTTGTGTGGGCAAGTGATCTGAGGGCGTTAAGTCTGGGTGTCAGTTCCTTTTTTGTGTTTGTGGTGTGCTGTTTGAATGTCATTTGGGTGTCGTATGTTACTCCTAGGATTTTGTGTGTGTGTGTGTGTGTTAGGGTTGTGTTGTTTATGTTGAGTCCCGGGACGTAATCGTGCTCTCCTGTCCAGCTTGTGAGGAGGGTTGCAGTGGATTTAGCTGGGGCTAAATAGAGTCTGTTTGTAGTGCACCATTCATGTAATGTGTCGAGATAGTCTTGAAGGAGTCTTGTTGCTGTGTCTGGGGTTTGGTGCGTGCTTGTGAGTGTTATGTCGTCTGCGTAGGAGGCTATGGTTATTTGGGGTGAATTTGGTGTATTGATATCATGCATGTACAGATTGAAGAGTGCGGGCGACAGGACGGATCCTTGTGGGACTCCGTTTGGGAAATTTCTAGTGCTAGATGACTGACCGGCAAAAGATACGTGTGCACATCTGCCTGCTAAGAAGTTGGCCAGCCATCTTTATGTGTTGTTGTGCATGTTTGTGTTGCAGATTTTGTTTGTTAGGTTATGGCGGGGGATGGCATCGAAGGCTTTACTAATGTCAAGTGTGGCAAGTACTGATCTGTGTGGTGGTCTAGCTGAGTTGATGCCGTCAAAAGCTCTTTGTGTAAGGTCTGTAAGAAGAGTGTTTGTGGAGTGCAATGGCCTGAAGCCATGTTGTGTTGGAGAAAGGGGTAAGTCAGGTGTCATCAGTTGTAGTACAAGGTGCTCTATGACTTTGGAGGGGGTGCAAAGGAGTATGATAGGGCGGTGTGAGAAAAGTAGCGTGGGGTCTTTGTTGGGTTTGGGGAATGTGATGATGATACCATGCTTCCAGATGTCTGGTATTGTGTTGTGTGAGTAGCTGTAGTTTGATATGTTAGTGAGTGCTTGTATGCCTTGTGGTCCCAGGTGTCTGAGGTGAATGTTGCTTATGTTGTCTAGGCCACAGGCGGGTGAGAGATTGAGATTGTTGATGATATGCTTTGTCTGGTTGTTGGTGAAGGGTGTATAGTCAGGGTCTGTGGGGAATTGTCTTTTTCGTCGGATGACACGTCGGTCGTCTTTGTGGGGTTTTAGCTGACTGACATGAGAGAAGTGATTGATGAGAGTGTTTGCTTGTTGTTTACGTGAAGGAGTAGAGTCTGTTGTTGTGATTGCAGCATGTGATTGTGTTGTGTTGCTGTTGGAAAGTGTGATGCTGTTTAGTGTTTTGTAGAGTTTTTTGGGGTTTGTTTTGTGATCGAGTGTTTGTAGGAAGTTATTCCAATTTAGTGTTTGTTGTTCTTGTATTTTGTTGTTAATCTGGATGTTGAGTGCTTGGATTTGTTGTGTGATGTCTTGTGTGTGGGGTGCTGGGGAGTGTTTCAGTGTGTCACATTGTATGATGAGGTTTTGAATTTCTGGTGAGAAGTTGGGGTTGTGTTTTTTATATTACCTCTTGGAATGTGTTTCTTCTGTGTTTGTGATGTGTTGTATTTGTGGTCTGTAATCATTTGGTACTGTAGGGGATGCTTGGGGAGGGATGTATGTGTATATTATGGCAATGTTGGAGCTGTTGCCAGTGCATATTTTAATTGATTGTATTTCTGTTGTGTTATCGTTTGGGGGGAGGAGGGATTTGGTATGTGCACTGGTGTATATATAATTATGTTATATCTTTGTGTACCAGGGTGATGACTCCACCGCCAATGCCGACGGCCCGGTCTTGTCGTATGGTGGTGAAATTATGAAATGTAGGTGGTTTTTGTGTTGTACAGAGTTTTGTTTCTTGTAAGATGGCAATGTGTATGTTGTGTTGTTTGATGAAGTGTGTGAGTTCGTGTTTCTTTGTGTTGATGCCATCTATGTTTAGTTGAAGGATGTTAAAGTTGTGTGTGCGGTGTATGTTGGGGGCTGCTGCACGAGGATGGGGTGGGGGTGGGGGAGGGGGTGATGGTGAGAATGGGGATTGGGGTGCAGGAGATGAGGGTTGGAATGGGTTAGGTTGGGGTGTGGATGGGTTGGGGAGGGGAGGTGGACGGGTTTTAGGAGTGGGAGTGGATGTTATGAGCAGGTTATGGGGGTTGGGGAGGAGAGGTGGACGGGTTTTAGGAGAGGGAGTGGATGGTATGGTAAGGTTATGTGGGTTGGGGAGGAGAGTTGGACGGCCCTTTAGGGGAGGGATTTGACTGGGAGAGGGAGGGGCATGAGGAACACGTCCAGGTGTTTGTGTAGTGTTTCATGGAGGCAAGTGTTGTGCAGGTGAAATGGGTCCAGTTCCCGCATGAGTTGCAGAGAACTGAACCCCTAGTTTGGCGGCTCGAAGTAATGGGTTTTGAGCAAGTTGGACATGTGTATTTGTAGGTGGGTCCTGGGTTGCTCTCAATGTCTCCGGCTAGAAGGAGTCTTCGAGAAATGACAGCCGGAGAGTAATTTCTCGGTGTAGGAAAAACTGTGTATTGTGTGTGTGGTGTGAGAGGTGGGAGAATTGCCCGGCGCGACCGCAGCCGCTCCAAGGACGCGTGCCCCCGGGAGGGGGCAGGGGATAGTTGTGGCGGTTTGGCTCCCGGAAACTGCTCCCCACGGTCGGCAGCCTTCTGTCCTCCACTGTCGGCGATCTTGTCCCCGGACGGGAGGGTCGGCAGCCATCCATGGTCGGCAGTTCCGGGAGGTGGTCCCACGGCGTAGACGCCGCCACTCCAGGATCCCTTGCAACATGTAGAAAGAGATTGCAGAGAACTAGTAAGAGGAAGTGAGTTGACGAGGCGAAATGGTGTTGACTCTACTCTATCGAGAATTGCGCTATGGGTGGAATCTCCCCACACATGTGAACAATATCCCTATACAGAGCAAGAATATGTGCGGGGGTGAAGCACAAACGGAGACGGTTGAGGACACCAAATATGGACAAATGAACTTAGAGCAAAACTACCGTAAATTATACAAGGGACCACAGGCCACTATAAATCTCGCTCATACACATAATTATTTACTAGACCAATGTGACGAATAAGAAGGGTTGCATAAGGCAGTATCAGAGACCATGCTCTCTTTAATGCTCTCCACCCGTGGTGTTCCTCCCGTCCTTTTACCTTTTACCGTGCTAATGCCATTTTCTTGTGTTTGGTTCTCATATCGACTGAACCTGATGTACCTGACTAAAATCCAATTGCATTATGTTCGAGTTCCATTCCTTGGCCAATGGCCATACATATTGGAGTGTGTACAGAGAGAGTTGAAAAGAACAGTGTTGGTTCCATTAACAGCAGTAGAAACAAAGTGGAAGGTGTAGTGGTGCATTGGAACCATAACGGTGTAGGTTCGATCCAGCTATATACAATGGAGTTGAATTGTAATATATTTGAAATTTGCTTCATTCAAAATATGTTTTATAAGATTCTTGACTTCTCCTGAAATACTTAACATTGTAAATACATTCATACTAAAATGATTGAGTATCTCAAGTAGCCTATAGCTTTTTAGTTCGGACTGTTGTTATTTGTTTTATGTGTATTGTGACGCACCCAGTTCTTTGCAACGCAACCTGATTGTACTCCTTGGTACTCGACTGTACCGCCCGTGATCTGGCTACCGTCAGCCGCAATGTATATTGAGTGTGACAACTTATAACTATGTTCTTTGTATCTCTGCAAAGGTCTCGTCATGTGCTAACCAGTGGTGGGTTTTGTTTTAAGCCATGTCGAGACCTTCCATTTAATATGTAGTATCAATAGAGAAGTTGATAGATAAGACAATGGGAGTTCAGAGAGAGAGAGTGAGTTAGGCTTCAGAGCAAGAGGGTAGCAACGCGCCACGCTGCCGGCCGGGTGGGTTGCCAGACGTATGGACTGGTTGGCAGCCTTGCGCTTATAGCTAGGCGCGACAGGGTTGGTAGTCCATTGTTGCCTGCCTACGCTGCTTGGGCTGGGCCCATGTTGTCGTACAGCACACTGCCTGGAGGCTGGCTGCGTGTTCCATGACCAGGTTGCCTAGAACCTTTGAGATTCTAACATCCCTTGCCCTCTCTCCCAACTTCTCACGGTTGCACTCTTTCTCTCTGACGACATTACTCTCATTTCATTCTTCTCTCTATTTAAATGCATAACCTTCCCTTGAGGTCCTAAAGGAGTTTCAGCACTCACCTCTCGTATTACTCTTAGGACAAGCATATATTTACATGTATTAGATTTAAGGGGTTAATGTGAACAGCGATCTTCTTGATGAGGATAGTTGGTGAACGTTCTACATGTTCACGAGTTATATGCCCCGCTCATCATCCCATTTGTGACTAGACTGGTGCCATGTGTAAGAGCCCGACCATGCCCAGGAGTTGTCTGTGGAGGGACGAGGACTTAGCCTTGATTTGCATACCGAGCCAGGAGCGAGTGTAGCACCCGAGACTACAGCTCGCTCGTAGTGCCGGTATAGTAGAGTAACGTAATTTATCTGTCCTTGTGTTCTCTACAGTCTTCTCCTGGGTTCTCGCTTTCGGTGCTGGGACTCGTTGTTCCTGTGACTTGGCCTGCTAGCTAGAACACATGGGGATGATGAGTGGGATATATCTTTATTTTACTATGCATTGCAGCTCTCTTTAAGTATATGTATGTAACACTTTACAATACACATTACTCACACACAAGACAACACTATTAATACTTTCATGAATCAATTAACTGCACTGTCGTTTTGCTGCTGTGTCCGGAGTTCTGTTGCGTAGGGCACATACGGACTCGGAGGGGAGACAGAGTGAGAGAAGCGAAGTAGCCTATGCGGTAGTAGGCTACCGGCGCAGTACTGTTGCCTGCAACCTTTTAGTTATTCCAAGTATAGATTCATTATTATAATAAGTGACTACTATTTATGTTCCTCCCATGTGTATTATTAGGTATCTACTGGATCATGAACATCTTGTATGCTACATGCTAGTGCATGTTAGTAGGGGACAGTTATTGTAGCGCACGCGCTTTCAAGTAGGCGTGTACATTTGTCATTTAGCATTTCACTGTCATACCTTTAGCCTGCTTCTATTCTACATTATTAGAGGCTTAATATTAACGTAGTTTCTTGAGTATTGCATTTCTTTAGTAATAACGTAACCTATAAATGTCTGAGGGAGTTTAGCCTCATAGCCTACCCCTGTTGTACACTTTCGCCGAGTTAAGGTACCTCGTTACCGTAGACGATAACTCTGTAGGGCGTTGGTGCTTTTGTTGTCTGGAGCATATAGTATTTGGGACTGGAATCGAGCGTGTGTCGTTGTCACTTAAGCCATTTCTGTCCTACGATCAAGAATCCCGAATATATATTGCCGATCCAGCCGTAACAGTATGTTCCAGGTTCTTTTTCTCTTAAAGAGACACCTTCCTCCACACACCAACACATAAACGCACACACACAACTCACAACCACCAAGAACAGGCCCAGGGAGGAAAAAACAGAAGGTAGAACAAACACATCATTATTCCTGGCACACCCTCTGATCCTGTGTGTGTGTGTAGCTCGAATTTTTGAAGAAAAAAAACTAAAGTTCACCAATACCGTGTTCGAATGCAATTTAGTGAAATATATATATATATATATATATATATATATATATATATATATATATATATATTTATCCTGATGTATCAATGGGAAGATATTATTGGGATGGATTTTGTGCTGTACCTAGTGTCAGTGCATTACCACAAAGCCCACAGAAACGCGACAAAACTACCCTCATTGACAAAACTACCCTCATTGTTCCCTGATTAATTAATGTTAACCGCTGAGTGCCAGACAATTATTGACCCTATGCATCTGCCAGTGCCAGAGGATTTTTTTTTTCTTTTTTTTTTGGGGGGGGGGGGAGGGGGGGGGGGAAATCTATCAAGTTGGGTGAGAAAGGAAGGATAATTGTAAAAAAAAAACACTCCCCTTGTCCATTTTCGCCAGCATCAGGTCCCAGATGGTCCCGAATGTAGTTGAAATTTTCAGAGTAAATCATCGACTTTTATGGTATCCGAACGTATAGGTAGGAGGGTGGTGGGAGGGTGGTTTGAGGGATGGTGAGGGGAAGGTAGAAGCGTAATTGACTCGTGTTACAAATATGAAGCCGATTGGTGAGGTAGTTTCGCCACCACGGATTTTCCATTTTTTCCTTTTCTTCGTACGGATAGGCTGGAAGTGGGTGGTGGGAGGCGGTTGGGGGTGTGGTGGGGGGGAGGCAGAAGGGTAAGGGACTTGTCACACAAGTATGGAACCGATTGGTGCAGTTGTTTCGCCGCCACAGATTTTCCTTTGTTTTCCTTGTGAGGCGACCGATAGTCAGCGAGTGGGTGGGGGGAGGGAGTCGTGTTGGTGGTGGCAAGAAGCCAGAAGGGTAAGGTACATGTGGTACAAATATGAAAGCCATAGGTGCAGTCGTTTCGCTGCTACGATTTTTTTCGGCGAGTCCGCATATATACGGAACTGGCACTGGGCGTGACAAGACCCTAGTCCGTATATATACCTACCTGGCACTGGGCGTGACAAGACCCTAGTCCGTATATATACCTACCTGGCACTCAGGGGGTTAATTTAAATAGCATTGTATGAATATTCCCTTATTCCAAATATGCTACAGGGGGGGCAATGCCTAGTGAGTTCATAGTTCAATAGGTGGCGTTCTGAGAGTGAGGGGCTGAGTCTAGGTGGTGGGGCAGTGAAGCACTGGAGCGAAGCAACTTCAGATATGTGGCTGCTTCAAGCTGTGGGTGGGCAACCGTGCATCTTGCGAAGGCAAGATATCGGGGGCTGGTTGTATCCCAAAAGTGCTTCACATGTCTCACTCCCTAGACTGGAAGGAGACCTAACGGGCTTCGCCGTTCAATGTATGGTTGAATGTACAGGCTCTCAGCCTATGCCCGAGAGGGAGTAGTTGGAATACATTAAAAAAAAAAATATATATATATATATATATATATATATATATATATATATATATATATATACCGGTATATATATATATATATATATATATTGGATCAAACAGAATGGGTGAAACAGAGGATGAAAAGCGGATTACAAATATGAGCATGCAGTGTCACTTCAGTATATAATTATACGAACTTGCTAAAATATATTTGTAGTACTGAAATATGTTCACCAACCCCTTCCATATTCATACCACAAGTACCCAACCTTTCGACCTTCTCGCCACCCCCACCTACCGCGCATGGGTCAACACGTTTGTCTTTGTCTGCCCACCACACAGAAACCATTGTACATTATATCAAGGACATTGTGCATGCCCCAGACTTCCAAAGGAGGCTGGTTGAAGCCACTAGTGACTTCACAGATGCAAGTGTAGTGGATATATAGTTGTTATGATAGGGCCTATGTGATGAATGGTAATGACACATTGAGTGGTGAAGAAAGTGAAGTGCGCAGCACAGTCATTTTATGTAATAAGACTTAGAGACAGTAATTGGTGTGTGTGAAAGGGATGAAAGTCAAACCCAATGCATTTCAATGATAAATAATTGAAATAATGTGACATAGAGACGTGTGTGTTGTGTATTTTGCAGACCCATAGACCGTCTCCTTATTATGCGTAAATCCCCATAATATTTGCGGGTCGAAAAAGTAGTTCATACTAAATGCTGATACACTTCAACTACTCTTAAAATGTGCTTGCAACGAAAAAAAAAAATACTCAGTGTCATTTACTTTTTGTTTTACATAATGCATCTTTGTTTTACCTTGCATAACCATGGTTACTCTCGTGCACGTACATACATCACAATAATATGAGTGTGTACTAAATGTAGTCCATACTCAACATTATATTACTTCAAATGCCTTCATGCATTGAAACCAGGCAGTAGAAATAGTTGCAATTTGCTTGGACACCCCCAGAAGGTTGATAAAGTCTTGGGAAACCTCGCAACTACTTTCAACTTCGCTTATAAACTTCAGGGACCCATGAGTGCTTGGTTTACCACTATCCTTCCTTTTCATCGAACCTGATATATTTAGCCAATAGAAAAGATGATAAACATGATAATAAAACGAAAAATATATGACACAAATTATAAAGAAAAATAGAAACTAAGCGAAGCAATTGACTGATAATGCTAGATCAGGTAGGACATGTCAATATGATAATAATTATATTATATAAAGGTAATCGATAAGAACAATGGAAGAAACTTATAATGATTGAAGTAAGTTAGGAGTTTATGGAAGATTGAAGAACAACAAAGAAGGGTAAGGAAGTATGAATGTTTTAGATATTAGGCAACCACAAAATATATCTATGAATGAATAATGGTGATGATTGGAGGTAAAACAAAAGAATGCAAACATTCTAAGATCTAGAAAATACAATACACAATCAAACTTGATTATGTAAATACAGGAGGTATGGAAATAATTAGAGAGTGGTAGTTCAAATAAGAAGTGTGTATTATGATGACAGGTTAATCTCTATGCAAATTGTTGGGGAAATTGCAGTGGTAGAAAAACAAGACAATGTTGGGGAGAAATGAAGCAGAGAGAGTATGGAAGGAATTATAATTGTGGTGAAAACTCTTGGACCAATCAGGGGCGAGGAAAGGATATATTAGTTGATTTGTGAATGATATTACAAGACAATAGGTTGCAAACTCAACAACCAATCAATGCCCTGCAATTGTCCCGAGGAAATAAGTGACACATAAGCCTACTCAGGCAAATCTTCATCCCACCTAAGTTCACGCTTATTGGTCAGTTTCCACTCATTGATCCTACCTAGCTTCTAATATGACAGGTTAATCTCTGACAGGTTAATCTCTATGCAAATTGTTGGGGAAAATGCAGTGGTAGAAAAACAAGACAATGTTGGGGAGAAATGAAGCAGAGGAAGATAACAGAGACAGAGTATGGAAGGAATTATAATTGTGGTGAACACTCTTGAACCAATCAGTGGCGAGGAAAGGATATTTTAGTTGCTTTGTTGATGCTATTAAACGACAATAGGTTGCAAACTCAACAACCAGCAACTGTCCCAAGGGAAAAAGTGACACATGAGCCTACTCAGGCAAATCTTCATCCCGCCTAAGTTCACGCTGATTGGTCAGCTTCTAATCATTGATCCTACCCAGCTTCTAACCTAAAAACACCCTGCAATAATGGTTTTGCTGGCTAAACACATGATACCTGTCACCACAAAAATGAAGAAAATGGTGATGGACACTTGGCAGGATACTATTTAAGAATGGGGAAAGTGAAGATGAGTAAAGGGAAAGACGAAAAAGTGTGCGCTAATTAATGACTTGCCGAACGACAAGCTCAGCCAATCAGTACGCTCCTTTTTGTAACAACCAGGTATATAAAGGCTGGCAAAGGGGTGGAGGCAACCCTGCCTAACGCTTGTAACCCTGATAATAGATCAGAAGGTTAAGCAACGTAGGGTCTGGTCAGTAGTTGGATGGGTGACCGCGCCTGGGGGTGATTGCACCCGGTACCGACATTGACCAGATGTTGCCCTAGGGGTGGGTGAAATTTCCCTGGCTTGCCACCAGGGTTTAAGTAGCCCAGGAGTGTTGAACAAACTCCATTCCCTGTCAGTTCCGTCTCACTCAGACGAAAATGAGTACCTGGATTCATGGTGGCTAAAATGAATTCAGGGGCCTGATTGGTGGCTTCCTACAACCAATCAACACACGAGACTGAGAACTTGGTTAGCCACCAGGATTGCTCAGTGGCCATTGGGCAGGCCTTCTCTCGTGTTCGCCTCGTCCCACCCATACGTTAAACTGGGTACCTGGAGTGTAAAATCGGCCTTGGAGTAGGTCGTATCACTAGGGTAAATTTGATTACTTGCTTCACCTTTCCTATATACTTCCGTTCCGTGGAGAGCCTCTGAATAATGGACGGCACAAAGCCTCACCAAAGGCATCTACAAACTTGTTCTACTATTCACAATGCTCTACAAAGAATGGACAGCAACCCGAGAACAAATCAACTCGCAGATAAAGAGCAGCAGGACCAGTCCTCTCTTACAATAATAGCTGGATCACCAGTTCCCCAGTTTCACCTGCATTATCCACGAACCTGTACGCACATTGCCCGCCTGCACCAAGTGTCACTGAAGCTACATGGGGTGCCCAGCTGTGTGACAGAAGAGGGATGCTGGTGGCCTGACGTGACCCGTTGAGAATAATAAGAGGCAAAACAAAAAGATACAACTATTAACCAGTGTTGAAGGCTTCCTAGACTGGAGCAAGATTTTATCTTATGGAACCTATCGGTCCCGCATATGCGTTAAAAGAAAATATAATGTAGACACTGGCAGAACAAAATAGACTTTATTTGTATTAGATAAACCAGAGACTAAAAGACTGGACAATAATTGATGACATAAAATATCACTTATTATATGTTACTTATGTTCTGATAGTTTATATCTATAGAGGTTGGATAAAAAACACCATCTGAGGAAGAGCACTTTATTGACAACGTTTCGCAGATAGCTTCATCAGGTCACTGATGACATCATCAGTGACCTGATGAAGCTATCTGCGAAACGTTGTCAATAAAGTGCTCTTCCTCAGATGGTGTTTTTTATCCATTCTGTCTACTTTTCAAGTACCACTCAACATCTATAGAGGTAGTGAAATCTTTCGGATAAATACCATCGACTCGGACTGTATAAGGGACAGTCTGTCGGCCAACCAAATATTTTATAAGGAATGTATGGTATCATATTACACGTTATATATATATATATATATTTTTTTTTTTCTATGTGATTGAGGGAGGCAAAAGGCAGAACTGCCTATAGCGAGTGCCTCCCCCATATATATATATATATATATATATATATATATATATATATATATATATTATATATATTATATACATAAATACTGCTCCTATATAGGCTTCAATAAATATATTTGCAGTGGAAAGAACAATATACATGTGTTTTAGGAGGCAACTGTAAACTCCTCTATGCCCCAGAGATTATATGAAAGTCAAAGCTCTCCATATAAACGTGTCAGTTATAACAATGCTTTATACAGCATTCTTAGGTCACATTGCATTAAGTCATGTGGTTGGCCTCACATGGCAGTTACTGTGCTGGGGTAGATTGAGTTTTGAGGTACACACTTGAGTTTCAGACTTCAAAATCAGTTATAGGTATATACTTCATACCCGAGACAATATTATCTAAAAATATATAATATCGTTATTAATAACTCCTATTTTGTTCCTGTAATAAAGATCGTTCCTGAATTCGTACTACATGTACAGTTTTGTTCCTGAATAAATAATGGCTGGTTTAACAAGTTTCTCACTACCAATAAATATTCAAGTATAATAGTTATGGTAAAAATGGTGGAAGCGTAATAATATCTACCAAAGTCTACACTCAAGCAGGTCTACTACAAAGAACTACCAATAACCCACACCCTCATCTCCAGTTTTGGTTATTAAGGAACGTTATTATAAGGCCTACTCACATATTAAGAAGTTATATTTACAATTATTATAAGGTCACTTTAGTCTGGCCGCAAGACCAATAAATAGATGGACGACAAGACCACTTAGGATTTGCTCTTAGTTAAATTTAGTTGATGACTTAGTTTTGAAAGGCAAACATTGCTGCTGAATTGAAATTACCTAATTTTTTAAAAGGAAAACTAAATATTGACGCAAATGTTTATTACGAAAATGATTAGCCTGCACATATAATGAGAGTATATTTTCAACAATAGTTCACACAGAAATATGTGACTCTTATATAATTTAATTTAAGTTAACCTTCTCAGGCTTCAAACTGCAATTAGTGTATTCTGGAAGGGTGTCACTAAATGCATGGATACGCGTAGAGCGAATTGGATACTTTATACATTTATTGAATGAAAACTGAATACTAGAATTGCGTATACAATACGCTGCAATCAGTTTTGGTAGTAGCAAGCTGAATGAAACCATTGGCAACACTGCTCTATGTCATTTTACCCCTCCTAATTGATAGGTAGAGTGAGAGTCCTCAGTCTAACTTGAGCAGTCAGGCAGGAGGATACAGTTGCTATCCTTTTAAACATGTTTGATATTTCGCCTGAACTACAGGTTAGTGTTTCTATAATACTATATGATAGTTTATGATATCTGTGTGCCGTATAACTCCTTTGAATTATTATAATCTTTATGAGTGTTATTATTCATTTCCGACGAATGCCTATATAAGTATATATATTCGTATGCAATCAAATATTAGGAGAGACGTCATATGTTTTTTATTCTCTTCCGAATACTATGAGCTATATGAATCACTATCACGTATTGCTCTATAACACCTTAGAATACTATGAGCTATATGAATCACTATCACGTATTGCTCTATAACACCTTAGAATACTATGAGCTATATGAATCACTATCACGTATTGCTCTATAACACCTTAGAATACTATGAGCTATATGAATCACTATCACGTATTGCTCTATAACACCTTAGAAGCAAATATAACGAGAATAATGTACGTCAGTGCATACGAGTGCGAGTGTTTATGATGGTGCAAATTCAAAGGATGTTGGAAAACATAAAACATTATTCTGCAGCATTTGTATTGACCATTATTTATTGATTTATGGGTTTCGATATTGTAATGTCGTAAATTGGCCTCAACTCTTTGTATTGAGATATAATAGACTGTACTAAATGTACTTCTTGTTGCTGAAAATCAATGTAAAATGAATATTTTGGTTAGACATGCATCACCTTTATTTACCAAGTACCGATTTTACTTTATTCATATATTAACAACTATTGATGATATATATCAATGATGATTAACCTGATTATATATTTAGTACATATCGATTTTCATTGTAATAAGTTGATCATATGTGATGTATTTTCCAGTCTTATGATAATATGGGTCTTGGATGGATAATACATTGCATATAGAGGCGATTATTGCGGGTTAAAACAGATTGGTAACATATGTGTATCGTCTCGCGATAATACAATTAGCGTTAATGGTAGTGGTGACAAGTTTCTAAGTAACTTAACTGAACGTAAACAAAAGTTAATTATTTGCATGAGCCTAACTTCAACGCTGAAATAAGTCAAATGCAGAATACTGACTATACCCATCGTAATATTCTAATCTTCATTTACAAATGCAGTCATCCGTGGGTTTTGGGCAAAATGCTTGTCTAGGCGAACTTTCAAAGAATCAAAGGTGCCGCAGTCTATAACATCTTGGGGAAGCCCATTCCACAGATTGACAATTCGATTAAAGAAGAAGTTCTTAGATGCATGCGAGTTGAATGATTTACCAATGATTTTGTATCCATTTCCCTGTGTGTAATTTGACTGGTCGATTGAATCCCTTTCCTTCACTGGTTTACAGACAATACAATAAGTATAATTCAGTGATTGGTTCGGTAAAATTACAGCTTAACCCCTCGAGTACCAGAGACGCACCTTATGCGTCGGCGATATACGTAATGCTATACCCCAGAGCCGCATAGGGTGCGTCGCGGTTAATTACACAGATCCTATGGCACCTACAGGGATCAGATTTGGATGTGAACTGCGTAAGTACCCCAGGCAACAATGACGATGGTTGAAAACCCTCAAAGTCCAGCCGCGTGTGCGTGAGCGCGCAAAAACGTGTTTTTGCATGTTTTTGCCTACCCATTACCCCATGTTAATTTCGACTTTCGGGCGCCCTGTAGGAGCCCTTACTGATCTAGGGGATCGGTTTTGTGTGTTTTTTTTGACAACCTGCCAGACCAGACCAGATGGCTGGAGTAAAGTAAGAGAGAAGAGCAATTGGACAGAGGACAACCTGGTGGGCCTGGAGTGAACATTTTTATTATACTTTATTGCCTGGTGCTCAGTAGGTTAAGGGCAAGTTCGGCAATATCTGTGTATTTATTGAGTTTTCCAAACAACTGTAGCACGTAATGTGTGTGATATAAAAGTTTGATCTTTATCTATGGCCAAACACATACCGAAAATGCTACCTTGAAAAGGTCAGTTTAAACAAAATAAATAAAAAATACAGGGCAAGGAGTTATGTTGCAGACAAAGCTATATCGATTATTATCATATAGTTAAAAGTATATATAGGCTATATATAATATTATATGTAGACGGATAAATGGCATGTTTTAATTGGTATATTGTCTTTAAAAATATAAGTGATGATACATAATTCCTCTTTTAACGTACCGTACCGGTATATATATATATATATATATATATATTAATGTATATATATATATATATATATAACCCTTTGAGTACCGGTGCCACTCTTTTAACATTATTCTGGTTACTATTTAATGATTTTATTCAGCTTAAAATCGTCCTCATGCAAATAACAGGCTCCGAACTATCTCTTTTAACCATATTTACTACCACATATCCGTTTTAAACTGCACAGAATCGTCTAAATATGGCTTGAGTAAATTTAAAATAACGGCACCGGTACTGAATGGGATATATACAGTATATACCTCTAACTAAATTGACGGCACCGGTACTGAATGGGATATATACACTATATTCCTCTGACTAAATTGACGGCACCGGTACTGAATGGGATATATACACTATATTCCTCTGACTAAATTGACGGCACCGGTACTGAATGGGATATATAGAGTATATTCCTCTGACTAAAATGACGGCACCGGTACTGAATGGGATATATAGAGTATATTCCTCTGACTAAAATGACGGCACCGGTACTGAATGGGATATATAGAGTATATTCCTCTGACTAAAATGACGGCACCGGTACTGAATGGGATATATACACTATATTCCTCTGACTAAATTGACGGCACCGGTACTGAATGGGATATATACACTATATTCCTCTGACTAAATTGACGGCACCGGTACTGAATGGGATATATAGAGTATATTCCTCTGACTAAAATGACGGCACCGGTACTGAATGGGATATATACAGTATATACCTCTGACTAAATTGACGGCACCGGTACTGAATGGGATATATACACTATATACCTCTGACTAAAATGACGGCACCGGTACTGAATGGGATATATACACTATATACCTCTGACTAAAATGACGGCACCGGTACTGAATGGGATATATACACTATATTCCTCTGACTAAATTGACGGCACCGGTACTGAATGGGATATATACAGTATATACCTCTAACTAAAATGACGGCACCGGTACTGAATGGGATATATACAGTATATACCTCTAACTAAAATCAGTAACTTTTATTATTATGTGCGGATGTTCTTTTTCCAGGCATCTATTACTCATGCAGATCCAAATGACGGGGGAGTGATGGCTAAGCAGGGTCCCCTGTTTATTATTTGTATTGTCATTGTCTTTCACGTTATTTAGATATACGGCCGGACTGCTCAGAAGGGATCGCAAAAACTGTGGTGATTGTATCTCTATGTATCTCTCTCTCTCTCTCAGTCCTTCCACAGCTATGTCCGGTATTCGTAAAGTCCCCGGCTGGAATATGAGACTCACTGGCCATAAAGCGGATATTCCCGTGAAGCTGTCAGTTACACTGTTATGTTTATGGTCGGCTGTAAAAACACGGTGATGGTGGTAATTATAGATACCAGTTTGGTCCCTGTGATACCAATATATTGACAACTGCAATCACATTATGCTGTCGTTCATAATTTATGGAAGTACTTGAAATTCAATTTGACTGTGTTAGGTTGACTGTGTGAGGTGGACTGTGTGAGGTGGACTGTTTGTGGTTGACTGTGTGAGGTTGACTGTGTGAGGTGGACTGTCTGAGGTGGACTGTGTGAGGTGGTCTGTGTGAGGTTGACTGAGTGAGGTGGCCTGTGTGAGGTTGACTGTGTGAGGTGGACTGTGCGAGGTTGACTGTGAGAGGTTGACTGTCTGAGGTGGACTGTGTGAGGTGGACTGTGTGAGGTGGACTGTATGAGGTGGACTGTGTGAAGTGGACTGTGAGGTGCCCTGTGTGAGGTGGACTGTGTGAGGTTGACTGTGAGGTGCACTGTTTGAGGTTGACTGTGTGGGGTGGACTGTGTAAGGTTGACTGTGTGAGCTGGACTATGTGAGGTTGACTGTGTAAGGTGGACTGTGTGAGGTTGACTGTGTGAGGTGGACTGTGTAAGGTGGACTATGTGAGGTGGACTGTGTGAGGTGGACTGTGTGAGGTGGACTGTGTGAGGTTGACTGTTTGTGGTTGACTGTGTGAGGTTGACTGTGTGAGGTTGACTGTGTGAGGTTGACTGTCTGAGGTGGACTGTCTGAGGTGGACTGTCTGAGGTGGACTGTGTGAGGTGGTCTGTGTGAGGTTGACTGAGTGAGGTGGCCAATGTGAGGTTGATTGTGTGAGGTGGTCTGTGTGAGGTTGACTGAGTGAGGTGAACTGTGTGAGGTGGACTGTGTGAGGTTGACTGTGTGAGGTGCACTGTGTGAAGTGGACTGTGTGAGGTGGACTGTGTGGGGTGGAATGTGTAAGGTTGACTGTGAGGTGGACTCTGTGATGTTGACTGTGATGTGCACTGTTTGAGGTTGACTGTGTGGGGTGGACTGTGTAAGGTTGATTGTGTGAGGTGGACTGAGTGAGGTTGACTGTGTGAGGTGGACTATGTGAGGTTGACTGTGTAAGGTGGAATGTGTGAGGTTGACTGTGTAAGGTGGACTGTGTGAGGTTGACTGTGTGAGGTTGACTGTGTGAGGTTGACTGTGTGAGGTGGACTGTGTGAGGTGGACTGCTTGTGGTTGACTGTGTGAGGTGGACTGTCTGAGGTGGACTGTGTGAGGTGGTCTGTGTGAGGTTGACTGAGTGAGGTGGCCTGTGTGAGGTGGACTGTGTAAGGTGGACTGTGTGGGGTGGAATGTGTAAGGTTGACTGTGAGGTGGACTGTGTAAGGTTGACTGTGAGGTGGACTGTGTGAGGTGGACTGTGTGAGGTGGACTGTGTGAAGTGGACTGTGTGAGGTGGACTGTGTGGGGTGGAATGTGTATGGTTGACTGTGAGGTGGACTGTGTGAGGCGGACTGTGTGGGGTGGACTGTGTAAGGTTCACTGTGTGAGGTGAACTATGTGAGGTGAACTATGTGAGGTTGACTGTGTGAGGTGGACTGTGTAAGGTGGACTGTGTGAGGTGGACTGTGTGGGGTGGACTGTGTAATGTGGACTGTGTGGGGTTGACTGTGTGAGGTGGACTGTGTGAGGTGGACTGTGTGAGGTGGACTGTGTGAGGTGGACTGTGTGAGGTGGACTGTGTGAGGTGGACTGTGTGAGGTGGACTGTGTTAGGTTGACTGTGTGAGTTGGACTGTGTGAGGTTGACTGTGTGAGGTTGACTGTATGAGGTTGACTGTGTGAGGTGGACTATGTGGGGTGGAATATGTATGGTTGACTGTGAGGTGGACTGTGTGGGGTGGACTGCGTGAGGTGGACTGTGTGAGGTTGACTGAGTGAGGTGAACTGTCTGAGGTGGACTGTGTGAGGTTGACTGTGTGAAGTGGACTGTGTGAGGTGGACTTTGTGGGGTGGAATGTGTAAGGTTGACTGTGAGGTGGACTGTGTGATGTTGACTGTGAGGAGCACTGTTTGAGGTTGACTGTGTGGGGTGGACTGTGTAAGGTTGACTGTGTGAGGTGGACTGTGTGAGGTTGACTGTGTGAGGTGGACTATGTGAGGTGGACTGTGTGAGGTGGACTGTGTGAGGTGGACTGTGTGAGGTTGACTGTGTAAGGTGGACTGTGTGAGGTTGACTGTGTGAGGTGGAGTGTGTGAGGTTGACTGTGTGAGGTGGACTGTGTGAGGTGGACTGCTTGTGGTAGACTGTGTGAGGTAGACTGTCTGTGGTGGACTGTGTGAGGTGGTCTGTGTGAGGTTGACTGAGTGAGGTGGCCTGTGTGAGGTGGACTGTGTAAGGTGGACTGTGTGGGGTGGAATGTGTAAAGTTGACTGTGAGGTGGACTGTGTAAGGTTGACTGTGAGGTGGACTGTATGAGGTTGACTGTGTGAGGTGCACTGTGTGAAGTGGACTGTGTGAGGTGGACTGTTTGGGGTGGAATGCGTATGGTTGACTGTGAGGCGGACTGTGTGGGGTGGACTGTGTAAGGTTGACTGTGTGAGGTGGACTATGTGAGGTGGACTGTGTGAGGTGGAGTGTGTAAGGTGGACTGTGTGAGGTGGACTATGTGAGGTGGACTGTGTGGGGTGGACTGTGTAAGGTGGACTGTGTGGGGTTGGCTGTGTGAGGTGGACTGTGTGAGGTGGACTGTGTGAGGTGGACTGTGTTAGGTTGACTGTGTGAGTTGGACTGTGTGAGGTTGACTGTGTGAGGTTGACTGTGTGAGGTGGACTGTGTGAGGTGGACTGTGTGGGGTGGAATATGTATGATTGACTGTGAGGTGGACTGTGTGGGGTGGACTGTGTGAGGTGGACTGTGTAAGGTGGACTGTGTAAGGTGGACTGTGTGAGGTGGACTGTGTGAGGTGGACTGTGTGAGGTGGACTGTGTGAGGTGGACTATGTGAGGTGGACTGTGTGAGGTGGACTGTGTGAGGTGGACTATGTGAGGTGGACTGTGTGAGGTGGACTGTGTGAGGTTGACTGTGAGGTGGACTGTGTGGGGTGGACTGTGTGAGGTGGACTGTGTAAGGTTGACTGTGTGAGGTGGACTGTGTGAAGTGGACTGTGTTCGGTTGACTGTGTGAGTTGGACTGTGTGAGCTTGACTGTGTGAGGTTGACTGTGTTAGGTGGACCGTGGGAGGTAGACTGTGTCAGGTGGACTGTGTGAGGTTGAATGTGTGAGGTGGACTGTGTGAGGTGGATTGTGTGAGTTGGACTGTGTGAGGTTGACTGTGAGGATAGTCATCTGAGGTCGACTGTGAGATTGGTCATGCGAGGTTGACTATGTGAGGATAGTCATCTGAGGTTGACTGTGAAGATTGCGTTTGAGGGAGGGAGGCAAAATGAAGTTGACTGTGAGAAAGGTAGAGTGAGGTTTGTCGAATGAGGTTGACTGGTTTAAAAGTTAAAACAAAAAAGGTTGCAATATGTAAGTTACAATGGGGTGTGTTCTTCAAGTTGTTCTGTTAAGTGCGGGGTACCACAGGGCTCTGTGCTTGGTCCTCTATTATACCTCATTTATATTAATGATATTGTCAGTGTTTCTCCAAATGTATTACCTATTTTATTCGCAGATGACATAAATGCGTTCCTAAGTAGAAATAACTTAGATAATATAGTAGAAACCATGAATGCTGAACTAAATAAATTACTTGTATGTACTACTGTAAACAGGTTATCTCTCAATATCAATAAAACGCACTGTATGGTATTTGCTACGAAAGGAAAGAAAATACACTTACTGTACATGCAAATGTATTCATAAACAATAAAGTTGTTAAACGGGTAGAGAGTACTACATTTTTGGGAGTGACACTTGATTCAAGGCAAACATGGAGTGAACATAATTATTAAACATATTAAGACTAAAATATCAAAAGGCATTGGTATAATATGTAAAGCTAGAAAATCATTGAATATCCAAACTCTAATTACTCTATACAATTGCTTTATATATCCTTACATCACATATGGTATAGAACCATGGGGTGGAACCAATGAGTGTTACCTAAGATCGATTGTTACTGTACAGAAGAGGGTTGTTAGGATCATCAAATCAGCACCATACAGAGAACATACAGTACAGGACCACTCTTTAAATCCTTAAATATACTTAAATTTAATGATGCATACATATACTGTATAGGAAAATTAATGTTTAAAGTTAAACATGGTATTGTTCCTGGAGTTATTAGTGATATGTTCCCTGCTAATTATACAATACATGATCACTTAACCAGACAGAGAAACCGGTTACGTGTACCAGTTTGTAGAATATAATTGGTTACAAAAACATTTCAACAAAAGGGAGTTAAAATATGGAATAACCTCATTGTAAAGATTGATAATAATTGCAGCTTTTCATTATATAAGAAACGATTAAAATTATATTTAATGGATAGTTAAATTTTGCTCGGAATTCTGGGAATGTTTAACTTGTTAATTTAACAGGCAATGTGTCTTTGAATGTAAATGAGTATAATATGTATACCATTTTCCTGTATTTGTTTGTCATTATTTTATTTTATTTTTGTCTTTGTTTTGTATTGCACTTAATTTTGCATATTTCTTTCTCGTGTTGTCTTATTACACTTGATATTCTTATAAAATATAAGAGGACATATATGCCTGATGGCATAAAATCCTCTTTGTCATGGATATACCTTAACTTTGTATAATGTCACATTTTTGTAAAAATGTAAACCTATATCTAAGGCAATAAAGTTGTATGAACTTAACTTATAAACTGTGTGAGGACGGTTGAGTGGGAGAAGCAAAGTGAGGTTGACTGTATGAGGGTGATTGAGTGAGGTTAGTTACATGAGTTTAACTGCGGTTGGGTAATGTTGCCTGTATGAAGTTGACTGTGTACGAGGTTTACTGAGATTGTCTGTGCGAGAGGTCCATTAGGGTCGACTGTGTGAGAGACGTCTACTGAGGTTGACTGTGTGAGGGAGGTCACATGGTGTAGATAAAGTGATGGTAGAGGAGTGAGGTTGATTGAACAAGGTTGACCAATTAAAGGTGGCAGAGTGAGGGCAGCTGATTAAAGTCGGACGAATGAGGAAAGTCAAATATTTTCAATCACAATAACACTAACAACATCTACAACAACAACCCCATATTTCGCCGGTAAACATAATGTATCTCCTTATCCAAACAAACCCTTACCAGCACCCCATACAACAAAGTTTGCACTCAACAAACACCAACCCCAACTACCAAGCCGTGAATCTCTCTCTCTCCTACTAGAAATGTACACAGTTTGCAAAATCTTGTGAATTTAAGGGGATCTTATACATAAAGAATAGCAACATCTATTTTTGTACCGTTGTTGGTAACTTGGAAGAGATAGATTTCCCAGGGGTTTCAGGGAAGGCTGGACCAGGGTTTTTCGGTGTCTATTTCTGCTTTACTGGGATTTGGTTGCTGTCTCGGAGCTCCCTCTCTGGGGTCACACACTTAATCGACTATGCTGTTGGTACACTCGACGAAGAAGGTATTTTACCATGAATAAGAGTACAGTGTGTTTTCGTGATGTGCGAGTATGCTGGTGTAGTGTTCAGAGAATGCAACACTGGGTGAGAATTTGACAGACACAATTCTTGAGAGTTTGGTGGACACAACTCTTTGTTGAAACTCAGCGGATGCAATAACCCACAACCATTAGGGAGACGCAATGGTTCTTCAGTTGGCGGACACACTGGTGCCTTGCTTGGCGGATGCAGCAAGTGTGCTGTAGAAGTACGACTCCTCCAAGGAGTGGGAAAGCTTTCAAACATTCTCCATACGGTCCTGCACTCTTTTTTAATGTCTCCTATTTGGAAATTGGTTTCCGGAGAAGAGGTGCTACAGATAACCTTAGGATATAACTCGACTTATGCCCTTTCTTCTCTGGGGTGTCATGTAAAGGGATGATTAACGGCAGCTGAGCTGACAGCACAGGTAGGAGTGGTCCTTGTTCTCTGTGGTGCGAGTGCATTGTTGTTGCTGCAATTACGTCCTTTCGTCTCTGACATGTCAGGTAGAGGTGTAATTGACAGTAATGAAGGTGGCAGCACAGGTAGTGGTTGGTCTCATTTTTTTTTTTTGTAATGTGAATTTTGGTTGAAGCTTGTTTTTTAGAGGTAGGATGGCAACAATTACTTTTTCAATTTCATGGGGGGGGGGGGGAGAGATATTCGTTCCCTGGCAGTTAACCTTTAAACGGCGAAGCTATGGTAGTTCAAAGGGTACCACCATGCGAAGGTATTTGGTTCAATTCTGACGACAATCGTCATATTTACCATATATATAATTAATACTTATCCATGTGTGCCTATTTTACTTTTAATATGAACATATGAACATTGAAAAGCAATAAAACAAGTGGTAACAGCAATTGGCTGGTAAAAAACATATATTTTAGCCCCGCGGTCGTAATCTGACCCTGGCCAGCGTAAGAGAGACACCCTCCCTCTCTCCTGTCTCGCATGGCACTGAGAGATAAGAGGAGGTCTGAGACTGGCTTAGAGGGCTCGAGAAAGACTCCCCCATCCTCCATCATCTCTGACTGCCATCCTCGCACGAAAATACTTGATAAATATCTGGAATAATAGGGAAAATAGCAGATAATTGAAGAGGGGGAAAAGGGGGGAGGGGGCAAGTAATACAGGGGAATTATCTCACCTAATCAAAAATTGCTTTGTTTTGAGTGCCACTGGGCGGTTTTTGAAGCTTTTTTATTGAGGACGGTCCTATTGCACCACAGAAACCTCTATAGAGGACGGTTGTCGTTTATGGGTTAACATTCAAATTTAAATTCAATGTGAAATTTTGTTCACCTCATAGGAATATACTAGGATAATTTTACACAATATTTTACAATAAACAGAACTCGGTAAGCATTGTTATTGGTCCTAGACTGTTTGTTTTCTTCCATGTATGTGAGGAAGACAAAAGGAAAATCTGCCTGTAACAAGTGTTTTTCCCAAAGATAAAAGAGTGACAGAGTGACAGACTTAATTGGCTCTCTCACTGGTCATCGATCATATCGATTTGGCATAATTTTCCTCGACAACATGTTTTTCTTCCATCTCTTCTTCTCTCTCTCCCCTTCCTAGACCTATCCTCATCCACATCATTGTAACCTACTTAATATCTTCTCTACACCCTCTCCTTCCTCCGTCTCTCTGCGTTTTCCTTTCCCAATCCAACTACCGCCCCTCGTCTTTCCACCTCCAATATCGGAACCCTTACAACCCACACAGGAGTTGGGTCACCATAACGACGAATGTGTTTTCGAACCTGGCACTAAAACACAAAAACACACAAATAAAACCACAGACCGGGAAACGAGGGAAAAAGAGAAGACATGATAATAGGGGGAGGAGAACGGAGGAATAATGAGATGGGAAACTTACATCTGTATTTGAAAACACATAAAACATATAACTAGAGACCATTCGAATATATGGGGAAGTAGTTATTCGATATTTGTTAGACAGAAACAAATAGTTCGATAGCAGAAATATCCATAGTTATTACATAATATATATTTTGAGAAAACAAAAAGCTGCAATTTTAACATGGCATACATTTTAATGTATTAACTTGGGACTACATGGTCATTATACATGTTTTGCTTATTAACCCTTTCAGTACCGAGGACGTATTTGTATTTGATTTTACCTACATGTTGACGATTTTATGAAGCTTCGGACAAAAATAAATGGAATCTAAAAGAATTAATTGAGATAGTCTGGAGTAATGTTATGTATTATTGTCTATCTGTATGAAGCAGACAGAAGGCAGGCTGCCTGTAACGAGAGTCTCCCCCAAAGCCAAGAGTCACAGAAAGCCAAATTTAAGGGACGTGGGGGTCAAAATGAAGTCCTTCATCAGCTGATTCAACATTGTCAAATGTTAGCCAGCTTATAATGAAAAGTACGTTATCGGTACTGAGAGGGTTAAGAGAGTTGCTACTTCTCACCCCTTTTAATATAAAATCAAATGCCTATATGGAATACTCCATAGCTGCACTCTCCCTGAATTTATCTCTTACACCCACCCCAAGGCAAAATAGAGAGGGAGATGGACTTCATCAGGCCACAGCCACCTGCCGTAATCGGTTTTCTGTTATAATTGTGGCAAACCGGCTATCTACCTGGTAGAGGACTTTCCTCTAACTTTCACTCTGTTGAGCACCATCTCTCCTCCTACAAACCTGATCTTCTCTTCCTCACCGAAACTCAGGTGTCTGTAGCAACTTCCAGCAACCCCTTCTCTGTATCCTCCTACTTTCTCTATCCTAGTTTCAAAGCCAAAGGCGGATGTTGTGCATATGTGCACAACAAAATAACTTGCTCTCGTGTTCCCGATTTAGACTCCTCTGAATTCTCAACTTTATGGCTCAAACTTTCCTGTCATTCTCTTACTAAATATTTCTGTGCTGTCTATCTTTCCCCTAACTCTACCAACTTTCCAAAATTCTTTGACTATCTAAACTCTACAGTGGAACACATTCTATCCATTTCTCCTTTCTCAGAAATCTCCATCTTAGGAGATTTCAACGTTCACCACCGCCATTGGCTCTCCTCTCACACTACTGATCCACCTGGTGAACAAGCCTACGTCTTTTCTATCCTAAATGACCTAGAGCAGTTAGTTCAGCAACCCACCCGTATCCCGGATCGCATCGGAGATCGGCCCAACATTCTTGACTTGTTTCTAACTTCTAACCCTTCTTCTTATACTGTCGATCTTTTCTCTCCTCTGGGCTCCTCCGACCATAAACTTATCTCTGTCACCTGTCCTATCTCTCCAGTACAGACACCCGATCCTCCTAGCCGGCGGCGCTTGTGGCACTTTGGCGCTGCCGACTGGGAGGCTCTTCGGCAGTACTCCTTTGATTTCCCATGGAATGATTTCTGCTTCCATGGCCGAGGACCCTCGGAGAGTGCTGAACGCATTACCGAGGTAATCCTATCGGGCATGGAAGCATACATTCCATTCTCTTTCTCTCAGACTAATGCTAAAAAATCTTGGTTTACTCACGCCTGTTCTACTGCTGTCCGCAATAAGGAGGAAGCATTCAAACGGTACTGACGCCTTAAAACTCAAGACTCTCATTCTTCATATGTTTCTGCCCGGAATCAAGCCAAATCTGTTCTTCGACTTGACAAACACTCTTTCATCAATAATAAATGCACTGAACTATCCAACTCTAGCTCTTCTCAAGCTTTCTGGCATCTAGCCAAAAACCTCTCCAACAATTTCTCTTCCTCGTCTTTCCCTCCCCTTTCCCACTCTGATGGCACAACCATCACTTCTTCCTCTGACAAAGCTAAACTCTTTGCTCAAACTTTTGCTAGAAACTCCACCTTGGATGATTCCGGTGCTATTCCTCCCTCTCCGCCCTCCTCTCTCTTACTTATGCCTAATATCCTAATCTCTTCTAAAGATGTACTTTCTACCCTCTCTGGGCTTAACACTAATAAGGCGTACGGTCCGGACGGTGTTCCTCCTGTTATTCTCAAAAACTGTGCTTCCGTGCTGACTCCCTGCCTAGGCAAACTCTTTCGTCTCTGTCTATCCTCTAACGTCTTCCCTTCATGCTGGAAGTTTGCTCACATTCAACCTGTCCCAAAGAAGGGTGACCGCTCTCAACCCTCCAACTATCGTCCAATTGCTCTTATCTCTTGTCTTTCTAAAGTTTTTGAAACTATTCTTGCTTCCAAATTTCTTAAGCATTTCTCTTCTCATAATCTGCTCTCAGATCGCCAGTATGGCTTCCTTAAGGGTCGCTCTACTGGTGATCTTCTTTCATATCTTACTAACTCTTGGTCATCCTCCTTTCGGGACTTCGGTGAGACTTTTTCTATTGCACTAGACATACCGAAAGCCTTCGATAGAGTCTGGCATAAATCTTTCATTTCTAAACTACCCTCCTTCAGTTTCTATCCCTCCATCTGTGCCTTTGTCTCTAATTTCCTTTCCGGCCGTTCCACAGCCGCGGTTGTGGACGGCCATTGTTCACTTCCTCACCCTACAAACTCCGGTGTTCCTCAGGGCTCTGTCCTATCTCCTATTCTCTTTCTAATTTTTATAAATGATCTCCTTAACTGTACCTTAATTTCCATCCATTCATACGCAGACGACTCAACCTTACACTACTCCATTAGTTTTTCAGAACGCCCCAGCCAGCAATCCCTCAACGACAAACGTAATGAAGCCATAGAACTCTTAAATTCTGATCTAAATACTATTTCCAATTGAGGCAGAGAAAACCTTGTTAACTTTAATGCTTCCAAAACCCAATTTCTCCATCTATCTACCCATCAGGATCTCCCAGCGGACTATCCCTTATTCTTCAACAATACAAAAATCAACCCTTCATCTTCTCTCAATATTCTTGGTGTCTCTTTTTCTTCTGCTCTCATTTGGAAGGACCATATTACCAGTCTTGCTAAGGCAGCCTCCCAGAAGCTGGGTGTGCTCAACCGCCTTAGGGGGTTCTTTTCCCCTGCACAGCGTCTTGCTCTGTACAGGGGCATAGTGCGCCCTTGTATTGAGTATTGTTCACATGTGTGGGGAGGTTCCTCTGACACCGCTCTCCTAGACAAAGTTGAAAGGAAGGCCTTTCGTATCATTAACTCCCGTCCACTCACCAACTCTCTGCAATCTCTCTCTCTCCGCCGCAATGTTGCATCTCTCTCGCTATTCTATCGCTACTATAATAATCAGTGTTCCTCAGAGCTATCCCAGTGCATACCACCTCCTTTACGTAGGGCATGTGGTACCCGTCTTGCAACTCAATCCCACCCCTACTCTGTGCAACTCTCCAACCCAAGAGTGAAACGTTACTCTCAAACTTTCTTCTACTCAACAGCCGAGCTCTGGAACTCTCTCCCAGAATCAGTCTTTCCCTCTTCCTATGACTTAAATTGCTTCAAACTCCGTGTGTCCAGGCATTTTGGCTCGAACGTCCCTTAATTTTGGCCCTGTCACTCTTTCAACTATGGGGGAGGCACTCGCTATAGGCAGTTATGCCTTTTGCCTCCCTCAATCACATAGAAAAAATAAATAAAAAATAAAATAGTGTTTGACCTTAAAGAAAAAGTAGTATAGTATTAATGAAATATTAAAAATCAGGGGGTTGATAAATTTGGGGAAGTCAATATTGTAGTCGGAAGTAGAATAGACAGAATCAGTTCGTTTAAATTGGGGAAGTCACATTTCGTTGTCGGATATCGATTAGACAAATTTCGTTAACTATGTCAAAAAGTACTGAGAAAGATTTAGCACACACACTTGCGAAATAGGTAGCATAGAGGTAGTATTCTGGGTATCCGTTGGCATCCTGGGAGTTGATAACCTCACCATAGACAACTGAATATTGTTGTGTCTTAGACATCGAACTGAGGTCACAGGAGGACTTTGCTTGCACATGCTGATGACTCATGACCAACATCTTGACAATGTTTTCCTTGGTAGTACACTCTCACGCCATATTTGCTTCACATCAGTAAGCCTAGTGAGTATCAAATTATATTTCGGTGCATATTGTTCCTCTTCATTTGAGTTATTATTATGTGTTAAATTTGTTAAACTTTTTACTGCGTCGAATATGAAGGCTTGTGAATGATCGACTATAATGTTGTTGTTGTTGTTGTTGTTCATGGGGATCAGAGATCAGCTGTACAACATAATCATTTTGTAGCCGTATTTCTCGGTACTGATCTGGTATTTGGCATGCGGATACATATGGCGCAATATATGCCCTGTGCCAATTTGAAGACAGAACTGCATACCCTACCTGCGAAATTAAAGGTGGGCTGTGTCGTGGCCAGAAAGTACCCTATTACATTTTAATTTGACGGTTCAAGAACACTGCATGGTTAACCCTGAAATACTGAGGAATATTTGTGTTTTATAACTGACATTATTTGCATAGATACCGAGTTGAAACTGTGTATCCATATACACAGGACGTATATAATGCACTCCATCTATATTTTGCTGACCTAGTCACCAGGTAATGCTTGATAAAGTACCATGTTTATATTGGCAATTACTGTTCCGATATTACATAACATTTAGCCTGGAAAACTAAATTATACCCAATAATTGCGAATGGGCGATGGGCTGATGGTCTATCAGAGTGAGAGTTGAGCGTTCTCTGCCGTACCCATAGCTTACTCTGACTGTTCCTTTTACTTGTATATTTTCTAGATCTCAAGAGGCGGCGTCTCTTCCTTAGATTGATCTCCATACTGCCAACCTCGAGGTTGGCAGACTGGGAGCCAAACTGTCACATTTTTCCTTTGCCCCTCAGCTTTCCCTTCATAATTGTTGAGGGGCACAAGGCCTTGGGTGGGGCTTCGGTCACCCAGGTTTTTTTGTGGTAGACAGGGAGGGTTCTGTGGGGGCCCTCGGTCATGGCCTTGGCCTTGCTCAGTGCCTTGGGGCTGTTCGGCCAGACAGCCTGGGGAACAACAACAACAACAATAACTGCGAACTAAAACATGGAAGCAGCCGAAATATTGATGATGAATAGGTTAGCCAGAGTGAGACTTCCGCATTTAGTTTCTTTATTGACAGTACAAGCCCGTTGATAGTTACCTCCGCCAATGAAGGTGGACAGAGGTTATGTTTGTCTGTCTGTAAACAAGATAGCTCGCAAAGTTTTGAACATATTATCACGAAATTTGGTGGGCAGAGAGGATATGTGAAAACGATGTAGTGATTTAATTTAGGAGGCGATCTGGAGATTTTAATGACATTTGGTCGGCATCTCACAAAGTTATGAACCAATTTTCATGAAATTTGGTGGGCACCAAGGGAGAAGTGAATCTATTCAGGAATCATACCTGGAACCCAGATCCAGAAGATAATTTAGGCCTATGATATTAGTGGTAAAAAATTAACCACCGTAGCGGAGGTATGCACTCTACTGAGTGCCCTTGTAGTTTTTAAAATGTGATGAATGGCACCCAAAGCAGAGCACGCATTAAATTAGATAGTCTTGTGTATGAGGACGCGCACACACACGCACACACGTACGCACGCACTCACAACACACAGGTACGCTCACACAAAGGGAGGGAGAGGCACACTATTTCATAAGTAATAGCACATCTGGGATTTATAAACAAGGGTGTTGGCTTTTATCTGAAACCTGCAAATTCGAATTCTGCGTACGTGAGTTGCAGTTGGGATGTGTGTACATGCTTAGATTGATATGCAGGATTCGAAGTTGCATAATAAATCGTAGGCAGTGTCCACCATTCTTTAACTGTCTTCGTGGTGCGATGCATAAGGTGTTGATTTTCGGTGTGAGCATCCTGGATTCGAATCCACGGACTGCCACATGTGTTTGTAAATTTCATTAATCGATTTTAGGAGTATAGTTGGTTGTTGGAAGGAACATTAATAATTTGGTCCACAATTAAGCGAAATAGCTAGTTTGGTTGGGTTGTTTCATAAGTAAAATTTCAACAACAGACAAAATTATTTTGGTTTCCCACTCTTCATTAAATATTACGCATTATAAATCTATTTCATATATTATTTTGGTAATCATTATGCAGCTTAGACGGCCAAAATCAAGGGACGTTCGATCCAAGTTGCTTGGACACAGAGAGTTTGAAGCAATTTAAGTCATAGGAAGAGGGAAAAACTGATTCTGGAAGAGAGTTCCAGAGCTTAGCTGTTGAATAGAAGAAAGTCTGAGAATACAGTTTCACTCTTGGGGCGGAGAGTTGCACAGAGTAGGGGTGGGATTGTGTTGAAAGACGGGTGCTACGTGCTGTACTGTTACGGATTTAAATCGTATTTCCTGACCCATTAGCCGTGACATAAAATTTGGATTGGAGAAAGTTAAGAATTGGAAAAGAAAAACACAGTTAGAGGAATATATAAAAGAAAACAGGTCAAATTATCTAAATAATTAAGGAACATGAACAAAATATGTAAATTAGAATTTGTTCCCCAATACTTAAGGTTTGACATATGTACATCAATGAACTTAATTCTATTTAATGAGACAACACTAACACTATGGATCATACAATATATATATATATATATATATATATATATATATATATATATATATATCCCTGATTTCTGTCCCAAAACAGCCTTAACATTCCTATAATCTAAATTGGGTTCACTGTTTTCCCAACAATCACTTAGAACTCCTAAAAGGTGTTTACTTTACCGTAACTCAGAGAATCAAGAATATAATATCCAGGGCTGGAAGTCTTTATGGTGTTTCCATTGCCGTCTCACCACACCCACATCAATATAATATCCAGGGCTGGAAGTCTTTATGGTGTTTCCACTGCCGTCTCACCACACCCACATCAATATAATATCCAGGGCTGGAAGTCTTTATGGTGTTTCCACTGCCGTCTCACCACACCCACATCAATATAATATCCAGGGCTGGAAGTCTTTATGGTGTTTCCACTGCCGTCTCACCACACCCACATCAATATAATATCCAGGGCTGGAAGTCTTTATGGTGTTTCCACTGCCGTCTCACCACACCCACATCAATATTCGGAGAAGAAATCGACTCAGCACAGGACAACCAGGAAGGAGGACCGAAGACAGCGAGGACGGCAACCTACAAAGGAATTAAATACTAATCCGTCAAGAACCGCGAATTTGGATAAATCTCCACCAACACGACCCAAATTCAAAACCGTCAGGGATAACGACCGAGGACCGAGGACAGCCATGAATGTAAATGTAGATCCGACCAGAACCAAAAATTCGATGAAAGAACGTAATGCGAGTTCTAAAACCGCAACTTTAAAGGTTTTCTATGCAAACGCTCGTAGCATACGCAATAAATTTTCAGATTTAGAGGAACTAGTGTTTACAGAAAATTATGATGTGATTGGCATAACAGAATCTTGGCTCAATACAGAAGATAGAGACTTTTTAGCAGAGTATTCACTTCCCGGTTATGTAATGTTTGAGAACAGCCGAATAAATAAAAATGGAGGTGGCGTTTTATTTTATATCAAAGAAAGTCTTAACCCGACCCTCGTGTCAAAACCTCAAATTGTGAACGTCGACACATCTTTTGTGCTAATAAAGAATAATAAAGGTACAAAAATAATACTTGCGTTAATATACAGACCTCCAGCTCAATCAGTGCAAACTGACCGAGAAATTTACGAACAAATTGCAGATGTAAGTAACTCACAAGATACCGTAATTTTTGGCGACTTTAATTTACCTGTGACCAAGTGGGGCGATACTCTTACTTCACACTCCGGACATGACTTGTATACGAACTTGCAAGAGAGTTCGCTTTATCAATTTGTTCGAACGCCGACCCGTGGTAATAACGTTCTTGACATTGTACTTGCAACAAAAGAAGAATTGATAGAGAATTTGAATGTTGGTGATGAATTCAGTAACAGCGACCATCGTACGATAACTTTCACTTTAAAGTTTACTAGTAACGAACCAAATAGTAGCATCGAAAAAGTCCCTAATTTCAAGAAAGCAAACTTCCATAAACTTAGAGCTATGTTTAAAGAAACTGACTGGAGCTTTTTAATTAACAATAACGACATAAATACATCTTGGAAGTTATTCGAAACCACTTACCTAAAAGCAGTGCAAGACTGCATACCATCGAAAATACGGCGTCCAGGCCATAATAATAAGCCCAAATGGTGGAATAAAGATATTTCAAACTGCCTGCTTGCTAAAAAATTTGCTAATGATAGATTAAAATCCTCACAAAATGACGAAGAACGGGTGAAATTTGTAGAGCTACGACGCAAAGCCAAAAAGTTAATTAAGCAAAGTAAAAAGACCTTAGAGTTACATATTGCGAATCAAAGTAAAACAAACCCGAAAGAATTCTATAGTTATATCAGAAAGAAAAAAGTAGTTACTTCAACTGTTGGACCGTTAGTCGATGAAAAAGGAGAATACACCAAAGACGAAGTACAAATGAGTAATGCCCTCAATACCTTCTTTGCATCAGTTTTTACAACCGAAGACCTCAGTGATATCCCTACACCATCGCCGATTCAGATTGATAATTCAGATGTTCTAAGCAATATCACCGTTACAGAGAGAGAAGTATTGAATTGTTTAGATAAACTCAAAGTAAATAAAACGCCAGGACCTGATACAATCTCGCCTAGAGTTCTAAAGGAAGCTAAGAATGAGCTCTCCAAACCACTGACATTACTATTCAATAAATCCTTGCAGTCTGGAACTATGCCTGATCAGTGGAAGCTAGCCAACGTAACACCGATATTCAAAAAAGGCAGCAAATCCCTACCCAGTAACTATCGTCCAATTAGCTTAACCTCAGTTGTATGTAAAATGCTAGAAACGGTCATACGAGACAGACTCGTAAATCACTTAGAGGAAAATAACATACTTAAAGATACTCAACACGGCTTTCGTAAAAAACGTTCCTGTTTAACAAACCTCTTAGACTTCTTCCACGATATCCTCAACCTCTACGATGAGAGTAAAGCTGTAGATATTATATACCTTGATTTTCAAAAGGCCTTTGACAAAGTTCCCCACAAACGTTTACTGCTAAAACTAAAAGCGCATGGAATACAAGACGGTGTGTTGAAATGGATAGAAAATTGGCTCAACAACAGAAAGCAAAGAGTAGTCATAAACGGTAAGGCATCTAAATGGACCAATGTAAGTAGCGGGGTACCCCAGGGATCGGTACTAGGACCAATTCTCTTTCTAATTTACATCAACGACATAGATGAGGGTCTCACCTGCACAATCTCAAAATTTGCTGACGATACAAAAATTGCAAATAGCGTACTCTCAAAAGAACAAGTTGACGATATGCAACACAATCTAGATAAATTGTCATGTTGGGCCCAAATTTGGCAAATGAGTTTCAATGCGGATAAATGTAAAGTACTACATGTCGGATACCTAAATGAGAAAGCAAACTATTCGATGAATGGCACTCAGCTTAAGAATGTAAACAGAGAAACTGATCTGGGAGTAACAATATCGAGTAACCTAAAACCGAGTCAACAATGTTCAGAAGTTGTTAAGAAGGCAAACAAAATAATTGGCTTTATAGGCAGGTCATTTGAGCATAAATCCAAAGAAGTTATCCTAACCCTTTACAATTCCTTAGTCCGCCCTCTTCTGGAATACTGCGTTCAATCCTGGTGCCCTTATTACCAAAAAGATATAAACAAGCTAGAACGAGTTCAACGTAGAGTTACCAAAATGATACCTAGCCTAAAGAACAAACCATACGAAGAGCGTCTTAGAGAATTAAATCTATTTCCTTTAACCCAGCGCAGATTAAGAGGCGACTTAATTCAAGTGTTCAAAATCATCAAAGGCATCGACAATATGAACTGTAGTAAGTACTTCACTATCGACCAATCTAATTACACACGGGGAAACGGTTGCAAAATTATTGGTAAATCTTTTAACTCGCACGAATCTAAGAATTTCTTCTTCAATCGAGTTGTCAACTTGTGGAATGGGCTTCCCCGAAACGTTATAGACTGCAGCACCGTTGATTCATTTAAATTCCGCCTAGACAAATATCTCGCATCAAACCCGCGACTGACTGCGTTTGTAAATGAATAACTTTATCCTCCCCTCAGTTACTAACCCATATGTCCCCTACTAACTTCCTAGTCCTGCCACGTTAGTGGCAGGGCAGTAGTTCCCTTTCCAATGTTCCCTTACCCACTCTAAACCACTGTTTGGACACTTGATCCTCAGTGTTTTGGAGGACAAGCAGCCTAGAAGGGTCACTAGATCTGTTGTTGCTTGATTTCCTTTGTACTCCTTTGTACTAATATAATATCCAGGGCTGGAAGTCTTTATGGTGTTTCCACTGCCGTCTCACCACACCCACATCAATACCAAGTCTGGCCTTCCTCTACCATAACCGAGCTTACAACGGTTTGGTTTTACAATAGTTCACATTATCTCAAAGATTCAAAACAACAAAACCATTAATATTCAATCAAAACACTTGAAACAAGGTAACTCAAACTTTAACTTACAAGCTTATGACACGGTTGAGCTTAATGCTATATACTGTACACATTAAATTATAGCTATTCGAAAACTAAATGAACTCGGTCAATACATCTTAAATCAGACAGGAATATTTCATAAACCTGTGAGACTGTTGAGACTGTTACAACAATCAGTATTGAAAATAATATGAAAATAAAGCAGAATGAATACCTGAAAATTACCTTATCATTTGATGTTAATTTCATGGAATATTATATCTTGAATACATACTATGGGCCCAGTGATTATACTACATAAGAATCTAAGCTGCTAGATAGAGGAGAGAAGCTTATAGAAGGCTGGATGGCGGTGATAATAGATGGTTGATTCGATCTATTGACGGATGGACTTGATTCCTGTTTGTTTACTAGTAAGAGAATGAGCGCGGGGTTATTCACATCCGGGAACTTACCTTAGTTAATAAATATTAATTTATAGATCATAGCTTGGCATGGATATACGTTGAATATATGTATTATAACTAACTAATTTCGAGTATATTATTTAAACATAGAAGTAATTAAACATACGACTAATTTAACCTGATAAGAACAATTGGTATATATTGCGGTGTGTAAGTACAGTACAATCCATTGTTATCTACTTCACTACAATAAACAAGCACACCACACTTCTCTTTGCTACCAAAAAGAAAATTAATAAACAAATAAATAAATAAATCCCTAGCTCTATCACTCTTTAAACTCTAGGGGAGGCACTTGTCATAGGCAGCTTTGCCTTTTGTCTCCCTTATCCACATATAACAAAAACTATAAATATAGTGGTTTGTTATTGTTCTACACGCTCTGTAATAAAACATATTTGCTTTGTTAGAGCAACCCGACCAACATTTCTAAAATATTACCCAATACCCAGCTAACCTCAACCATTCACTACCAGGGACGTCCTTTTCATTATATTCTGGCAAATATTAGACGGTTATATACTGCTTAGGGAGGATCTCTAGCAATAAAATGGCTTCAAACTATCTCGATCAATATTTTCAACTACCACAGCTTCTTCCTAAGCTGCATGATATTATCTAAATATAGCTAGAATAATACAAATACTCACCGCTGGTACTCAAAGGATTAGGAGTCCATCCAGTTGCCCAAAACTACCTGCCCTACCTTTAGAACCACAACAACCTAATAGCCCCATTAACCCTCTACTAAAACCAGGTAGTGTGGACCTTCTTGCCCATACTACCTTTAGAACCACAACAACCTAATAGCTCCATTAACCCTCTACTAAAACCAGGTAGTGTGGACCTTCTTGCCCATACTACCTTTAGAACCACAACAACCTAATAACCCCATTAACCCTCTACTAAAACCAGGTAGTGTGGACCTTCTTGCCCATACTACCTTTAGAACCACAACAACCTAATAACCCCATTAACCCTCTACTAAAACCAGGTAGTGTGGACCTTCTTGCCCATACTACCTTTAGAACCACAACAACCTAATAGCCCCATTAACCCTCTACTAAAACCAGGTAGTGTGGACCTTCTTGCCCATACTACCTTTAGAACCACAACAACCTAATAGCCCCATTAACCCTCTACTAAAACCAGGTAGTGTGGACCTTCTTGCCCATACTACCTTTAGAACCACAACAACCTAATAGCCCCATTAACCCTCTACTAAAACCAGGTAGTGTGAACCTTCTTGCCCATACTACCTTTAGAACCACAACAACCTAATAACCCCATTAACCCTCTACTAAAACCAGGTAGTGTGGACCTTCTTGCCCATACTACCTTTAGAACCACAACAACCTAATAGCCCCATTAACCCTCTACTAAAACCAGGTAGTGTGAACCTTCTTGCCCATACTACCTTTAGAACCACAACAACCTAATAGCCCCATTAACCCTCTACTAAAACCAGGTAGTGTGGACCTTCTTGCCCATACTACCTTTAGAACCACAACAACCTAATAACCCCATTAACCCTCTACTAAAACCAGGTAGTGTGAACCTTCTTGCCCATACTACCTTTAGAACCACAACAACCTAATAACCCCATTAACCCTCTACTAAAACCAGGTAGTGTGGACCTTCTTGCCCATACTACCTTTAGAACCACAACAACCTAATAGCCCCATTAACCCTCTACTAAAACCAGGTAGTGTGGATCTTCTTGCCCATACTACCTTTAGAACCACAACAACCTAATAACCCCATTAACCCTCTACTAAAACCAGGTAGTGTGGACCTTCTTGCCCATACTACCTTTAGAACCACAACAACCTAATAGCCCCATTAACCCTCTACTAAAACCAGGTAGTGTGGACCTTCTTGCCCATACTACCTTTAGAACCACAACAACCTAATAGCCCCATTAACCCTCTACTAAAACCAGGTAGTGTGGACCTTCTTGCCCATACTACCTTTAGAACCACAACAACCTAATAGCCCCATTAACCCTCTACTAAAACCAGGTAGTGTGGACCTTCTTGCCCATACTACCTTTAGAACCACAACAACCTAATAGCCCCATTAACCCTCTACTAAAACCAGGTAGTGTGGACCTTCTTGCCCATACTACCTTTAGAACCACAACAACCTAATAGCCCCATTAACCCTCTACTAAAACCAGGTAGTGTGGACCTTCTTGCCCATACTACCTTTAGAACCACAACAACCTAATAGCCCCATTAACCCTCTACTAAAACTACCTGCCCTACCTTTAGAACCACAACAACCTAATAGCCCCATTAACCCTCTACTAAAACCAGGTAGTGTGGACCTTCTTGCCCATACTACCTTTAGAACCACAACAACCTAATATCCCCATTAACCCTCTACTAAAACCAGGTAGTGTGAACCTTCTTGCCCATACTACCTTTAGAACCACAACAACCTAATAGCCCCATTAACCCTCTACTAAAACCAGGTAGTGTGAACCTTCTTGCCCATACTACCTTTAGAACCACAACAACCTAATAACCCCATTAACCCTCTACTAAAACCAGGTAGTGTGGACCTTCTTGCCCATACTACCTTTAGAACCACAACAACCTAATAGCCCCATTAACCCTCTACTAAAACCAGGTAGTGTGAACCTTCTTGCCCATACTACCTTTAGAACCACAACAACCTAATAACCCCATTAACCCTCTACTAAAACCAGGTAGTGTGAACCTTCTTGCCCATACTACCTTTAGAACCACAACAACCTAATAACCCCATTAACCCTCTACTAAAACCAGGTAGTGTGAACCTTCTTGCCCATACTACCTTTAGAACCACAACAACCTAATAGCCCCATTAACCCTCTACTAAAACCAGGTAGTGTGAACCTTCTTGCCCATACTACCTTTAGAACCACAACAACCTAATAGCCCCATTAACCCTCTACTAAAACCAGGTAGTGTGAACCTTCTTGCCCATACTACCTTTAGAACCACAACAACCTAATAGCCCCATTAACCCTCTACTAAAACCAGGTAGTGTGAACCTTCTTGCCCATACTACCTTTAGAACCACAACAACCTAATAACCCCATTAACCCTCTACTAAAACCAGGTAGTGTGAACCTTCTTGCCCATACTACCTTTAGAACCACAACAACCTAATAGCCCCATTAACCCTCTACTAAAACCAGGTAGTGTGAACCTTCTTGCCCATACTACCTTTAGAACCACAACAACCTAATAACACCATTAACCCTCTACTAAAACCAGGTAGTGTGAACCTTCTTGCCCATACTACCTTTAGAACCACAACAACCTAATAACCCCATTAACCCTCTACTAAAACCAGGTAGTGTGAACCTTCTTGCCCATACTACCTTTAGAACCACAACAACCTAATAGCCCCATTAACCCTCTACTAAAACCAGGTAGTGTGAACCTTCTTGCCCATACTACCTTTAGAACCACAACAACCTAATAGCCCCATTAACCCTCTACTAAAACCAGGTAGTGTGGACCTTCTTGCCCATACTCCCAAGACCACCAGAAGGAGCAAGAAATCTAAGGTGAAGCAGATGCTGAATTGTTTGTCAGCTCACCAAATGAGAAATCAGTTTGTGACTTCAGCTGGTTGGAAAGCATTTCCTACCACACTCTTGAAAAGCTCGAGGGTCTGTGATTCAAAACCCTGTCGGCTAGCGATTCCTGCCAAATTGTGCTCTGTGATTCCAAGCACACACACTTCTCCAAGGTCTGCGATTCCTTCCACTAACTGCGGTGTGTGATTTCTAATGATCAAAGTTGGGTATTGCGCAAGACTCTGTAGGAGCACAGTAGAGACAGCTAGCCGTAAAGGCAGAGTTTAACGGAAAAACAGAGACAACTAGTAGAGAATACTAGGTGCCCTGGCACCAAAGAAGCAGATGATCCATGAGAGACCTCTGTCTCTCTCTCTCCTCTCTCTCTCTCTCTCTCTCTCTCTCCCCCCTATACGTCACTACCTGAAAAGGAGCTAAAGTTAAACACTAGAGTTACCGTAGTATAGTGTTTATATGTGTCCTACTAATGTAAACTGCACATGGAAAGTCGCCGCTTCTCTCCATAATTATTTGCCCTACTCCACTGATCATGACGTTTGTTATACCAATAATTTATCTCAGTCCCTTGTATGCCATACCTTCCCTCCATAAATGTAATTTTGTCTCCGCTTCCTGTGCACTATCTGCAATAAGAACTAGGTCATCTGCATATAACAACTCCCATGGGAATCCTGTTTTAAAGTCTCTTGACAGTGCCTCCAGGACCAAAACAAACAGTAGTGGGCTCAGCACTGAACATTGGTTACTCCATTTTTCACTGGGAACTCTTCGCTCAGACCCCCATTCACTCTAACTGCTGCCCATGACCCCTCATACACTCTCATTACCATACGCACCAACCCATCCTTTATTCCAAGCTTTCTCATAGCCCACTGCACAACTTCCCATGATACACAATCAATGGCCTTCTCCAGGTCTACAAATATTAGATATCGCTCCCTGTTGTTCTCTAAGAATATCGCTTGCAGTTGCCTAAGAATGAAGATAGCATCGTTTGTGCCACGGCACAGCATGAATCCGCCTCCATTTTGCTGATTGCAACACTTTTCCTAAAGACCCTTTCGATGACTTTCATGACATGATCGAGGATGTTCAAACCCGTATAGTTTTCCCTATCTAAGGAATCACCATTGCCATTGAGTATAATTAATATCAAATTTTTCTGTCATGCAATAAGAATATTTTCGTCCTCTATGATAGCATGATCTGCTATAAAGTTCATGATTTGTGTAAATAAGATACAATATTCAGCATAAACAAAATTCAAGCAACATAATTATGAAAACAAATAATATCAAAAGTTAATGGACATTTTACAAAAACGGTAAGCATACGATAGTAAAAGAGTCCAATTATGCAAAATAAATGAATGCAAAATGTATTGTAAATATAGAATTACTAAAATCCAAATGAACGGTGGCTGGGATCCATGTTGTGGAATATAGGGCCAATACTGTCAGCCGTGTTAGATTATTGGCACCTCCAAACCATTAAGGTTAATACCACTTCACTGTGGCACACGTTATAATTATATAGCTCTCTTAGTAGCTTTGACTCGTAATGGACAGACAGATGGAATAGATAAAAATATGTACTGTAGATTGAGAGACCGTTTAGTAAATACATAGATTGTTAAATATATGCTGTGGATAGAAACTCAAATTAATGAATAATACGGTTGACCAAATTAAGTGTATGGTTATGCTGATAAATCATACTGACAAGCCATACAAATACCCTCACCATTTCCATTATGTATTGGATTTACCAAACATTGAGGAACAATCCCTAGTGAGTGACATGCTCAATAGTGGTTCGTGATTGCGTGATGCAACATCGAGACAGTTGCAATGTGGATTCGAGAAGTTAATATATTTCTAATATAAAGATGAAAATGCTCTTAACATGTATAAATGCATGAACTATGCAACGAAAGATATGTTCATTTTGTTTTAGGATATTTGTTTGGTGCACTATGAGAAAAAAGGGCCCTAATATTAACAATTATTCCTCCCAGCTCAAATATGTTAAGGCAATCTTTTGATAAGGGAAGATTATTTTTTCATTATAGAACGAATTTTGTCTGAGTGTACGTCACTAGATGCAAATAATGTTGGTGTGCAGGAAAAACACGACTTATTATATGTGACTCTACAAGGGGCTATGAGAACTAAATGGATAGTTGAGGTATATTGTACTCATACTGATTGTTAGAGATTCTTCTGGAGGAGTAGGTAGGGATCCGGAGGTCAGAAGTGTATGAAGACTTGAACAGAGTGAAGATGGGGAAAGCATAAGGAATAGATGGTGTGTGCAGGGAAATGTTGAGTTATGGTGGTGAGATTGTGATTGAATGGATATGGAAAATGTGTAAACTAGCATGGGAGAAGGGAAGTGCGCCTGATGACTAGAAGGCAGGCATAATAGTCTCCCTGTATAAGGGTAAAGGGGAGAGAGAAGTGAGTGGTAATCACCGGAGGATATGTCTTCTAAGTGTAGTAGGGATGATGTACAATAGGGTAGTGATCGAGAGAGTGAGAGCGAGAATGGAGAAATGGATAGGTGACGAACAGGGCGGGCTTGGGAAGGAAAGAGGATGTGTAGACCAGATTTTTACCTTGAAACGTGTTGTAGAGAAATACCTGAAAAAGCGACAAAAGTTGTATGCTGCCTTTATGGACTTGGAGTAGGCCTATGACAGAGTTGATAGAGAAGTTTTGTAGAAAGTACTGAGAATATACAGAGTAGCTGGCAAGTTGCTGAAAGCAGTGGAGAACATGTATGCAGGTGCAAAGGCATCAGTACTTGTGAAGAATGAACAGAGTGAGTTTTTTTATCTGAATGTTGGGGTAAATCAAGGGTATGTGATGTCCCTGTGGTTGTTCAATATACAGTATATATGGATGGAGTCATGAAAGAAATACAGGGAAGAGCAGTGGATGTTTGTGTACCTCTGATAAGGGAAGGAAATAAATGGAAGTTGTCTGTACTGCTGTTTGCTGACGATACAGTTCTGATGATCGATAGTGATTTTTTTTTTCTATGCGAGTGCCTCCCCCATAATCGAAAGAGTGACAGGGCCAAAATCAAGGGAGTTCAAGGTCTGGTAAATATGTTTGGAACAGTGTGTGAAAAACGGAATCTGAAGGTAAATGCAGGGTAGAGTAAGGTTATGATATATGAAAGGGGTGCAGTCACAGAGTGTGAGGTAAGGATGAATGGTCGGACAATGAAGAATGTCAGCTCATTTAAGTATTTGGGAAGTGAGTTGAGTAATAATGGGAGTATGGATGAAGAAGAGAGGGAGAGGGAGGTGATAGCACAGTGGATAGCGTTACGGACTGCAGACCAAGAGGACCTCAGATAGAATCTACGCCAAACGTCAGGGTTTTTTCCGGGGTGATCTGATCGTTCCTGATGTTCTACATACAGTATATACTGGCTACACCGACACGTCAAGTAAACACCCTATTCTGTTATCTGTCTCAGGGGTACAAGGTCCTCCCCGCTACAGAGGACAAGAGTGAGAGACTTGGACTTTGAAATGGTCGTGGCGGAGGGACGAATTGGGGAACAACTAGGTTGATTGTAGGGAGGTACTGGTACAATAAGATAAACTACAATGTGTGACGCACCCAGTGCGTGGCAACGCAACCTGATTGTACTCCTTGGTACTCCACTGTACCGCCACTGTGCGGTACCTCTGTACCGCTGTACCGTGCTGGCTGCCTATATTGAGTGTGACAACGTATAACTATGTTCTTTGTATCTCTGCAAAGGTCTCGTCATGTGCTAACCAGTGGTGGGTTTTGTTTTAAGCCATGTCGAGACCTTCCATTTAATATGTAGTATCAATAGAGAAGTTGATAGATAAGACAATGGGAGTTCAGAGAGAGAGAGTGAGTTGGGCTTCAGAGCGAGAGGGTAGCAATGCGCCACGCTGCCGGGGGGGTGGTTGCCAGACGTATGGACCGGTTGGCAGCCTTGCGCTTATAGCTAGGTGCGACAGGGTTGGTAGTCCATTGCCGCCTGCCTATGCTGCCTGGGCTGCCCATGTTGTCGTACTGCACATTGCCTGGAGGCTCGCTGTGTGTTCCATGATCAGGTTGCCTAGAACCTTTGAGATTCTAACATCCCTTGCCCTCTCTCCCAACTTCTCACGGTTGCACTCTTTCTCTCTGACGACATTACTCTCATTTCATTCTTCTCTCTATTTAAATGCATAACCTTCCCTTGAGGTCCTAAAGGAGTTTCAGCACTCACCTCTCATATTACTCTTAGGACAAGCATATATTTACATGTATTAGATTTAAGGGGTTAATGTGAACAGCGATCTTCTTGATGAGGATAGTTGGTGAACGTTCTACATGTTCACGAGTTATATGCCCAGCTCATCATCCAATTTGTGACTAGACTAGTGCCATGTGTAAGAGCCCGACCATGCCCAGGAGTTGTCTGTAGAGGGGCGAGGACTTAGCCTTGATTTGCCTACCGAGCCAGGAGCGAGTGTAGTACCAGAGACTACAGCTCGCTCGTAGTGCCGGTATAGTAGAGTAACGTAATTTATCTGTCCTTGTGTTCTCTGCAGTCTTTTCCTGGGTTCTCGCTTTCGGTGCTGGGACTCGTTGTTCCTGTGACTGGGCCTGCTAGCTAGAACACATGGGGATGATGAGTGGGTTATATCTTTATTTTACTATGCATTGCAGCTCTCTTTAAGTTTATGTATGTAACACTTTACAATACACATTACTCACACACAAGACAACACTATTAATACTTTCATGTATCAATTAACTGCACTGTCGTTTTGCTGCTGTGTCCGGAGTTCTGTTGCGTAGGGCGCATACGGACTCAGAGGGGAGACAGAGTGAGAGAAGCGAAGTAGCCTATGCGGTAGTAGGCTACTGGCGCAGTACTGTTGCCTGCAACCTTTTAGTTATTCCAAGTATAGATTCATTCTTATAATAAGTGACTACTATTTATGTTCCTTCCATGTGTATTATTAGGTATCTACTGGATCATGAACATCTTGTATGCTACATGCTAGTGCATGTTAGTAGGGGACAGTTATTCTAGTGCACGCGCTTTCAAGTAGGCGTGTACATTTGTCATTTAGCATTTCACTGTCATACCTTTAGCCTGCTTCTATTCTACATTATTAGAGGCTTAATATTAACGTAGTTTCTTGAGTATTGCATTTCTTTAGTAATAACGTAACCTATAAATGTCTGAGGGAGTTTAGCCTCATAGCCTACCCCTGTTGTACACTTTCGCCGAGTTAAGGTACCTCGTTACCATAGACGATAACTCTGTAGGGCGTTGGTGCTTTTGTTGTCTGGAGCATATAGTATTTGGGACTGGAATCGAGCGTGTCGTTGTCACATAAGCCATTTCTGTCCTACGATCAAGAATCCCGAATATGTATTGCCGATCCAGCCGTAACAAAATGGCGACCTTGCACAAGATTCAGTAGTATCCTATCACATGTTTTTTGGAGAACTATTCTATGCTACCTAGTAGAGCTGGCTAGAATTTTCTTGCATATTGGAGGAATTTTTATTGTGTCATTATTGTATTGGTGGACTTGCAGATTGTTTCGTTAGGGGTGTCTAGAGTAGAGTCATTCAAGCATCTTTAACATTTTGTGAGTCGAGACTGCAATTAGTAATAAGCACTTCTTTTTTTTTATGAACAGCAATTGTATAACCAGCACTATGTCTAATGACTCATCATTTACGGGGGAGGATAACACGGTACAGCCTAGTGACCAGCAAGTACAACAGATATTTAGGGAGGGGAGTGTTATAAGTGGAGAGAGGGATGCCCGGGCATTTTTGCAGACACCTTTGACCGAACAGCGCCTGCAGGCTATTGATTGTTACGGTCTTCGCTGTTTAGCCACGGTTTTGGGGCGGGACTGTCCTGAGAGTTGGCCCAAGAAGAATTTGGTGGCATGTTTGTTGGGTGATGGCGATGGGGCGGTGGGTGGAGTGGGGTCTTGGGGGGTTCCCTCCAAGCCTCCATTCCACTCTACCCCTGAGCTGGGCCCTCAGCCAGCGATTCTTAGCACGATGCAGCAGGAGGGTTCTCAATGGCAAGCTGGCTTACCCGTAAACACGTCTCGGTGTGGATCCCCCATTTTGTGCTCTCCCCCCCCAGGCCTGTCTCCTGAGATGTTATTTCAGCTAGAACTAGCTAAGCTTAAGTTGCAAGAGAGTCAACAGGCTAGTATAGAACGGATTAAGCTGCAGGAGACTCAGATACAACAGGCTAGTATTGAACGCATAGAGGTTGCTAGAATCCAAGCCAATCAGGATGCAACCAGGTACCAGGCTGAAATGGATGTCGAGAAGTCTAGAGTAGAGACCACGGGGCGTCATCTCGGTGGTGGGCACTGGGTTACAGACTCACTTTCGCATTTAATTAAGTTAGTACCCGCATTTGATGAGACAGCAGTGACTGAGTTTTTTGCTCGTTTCGAAAAGAAGTGTCGTGAGTATGACTGGCCGGATGTTAAATGGGCAGCATTAGTTTCATCACGTCTAGTGGGTAAGGGGTTGAAAGCCTACGATGCACTGTCACTGGACGAGAGTGTCGTGTATGGACTGTTGAAGGAGGCTGTGCTCCGGGCCTACGAACTGCAACCCGAAACTTATTGATTGAAGTTCCGTGGCGTGAATAAGAAGAGCGACGTCAGTTTTATGGAGCACGCACGGGACTTAACAGATGCAGGTAATAACTGGTTTCGGTCCGAGCACGCAGAGTCGGCTGAGGAAATTAAGCAACTTTTCTATCTGGAACAGTTTTACAAATGTACTGGAACCGATCTAACGCTGAACATTAAGGAAAAATGTCCCAAGACAGTAGAGGAGGCTGCCAAGATGGCAGACCTCAGATTATCATTGATTCGTGGTTGCGGTGCCGCTCAGAGGGCTGAGTCAGGGCAGAAGGGGCGCTATACCCCACCCACCAGAGTTTTCGATAATAACAAATCCTATGACACACATAACCACACTAAATGCATTGCACCTAATAACACCTACAAACACAAGCCTCTCCCGTTTACTAAAGGTCAGGCCCCTTCTTCGCCCGCACAAGGGAAGAAGCCCATTGGGGATGTGAAATGTTACAAATGTCAGAAGCTAGGCCATTATTCACGTGAGTGCCCTAGTAACACTCCCGCTAAGCCGGTGTCATTGGTTCACAGTATCGGTGTGTCTCTGAAGGCTGCAGCAACTGCCCGGGGTAGGTTGTCAGCAGCTGAGGCACACGCGGTAAAGAAGCGTACGGAAGGCTCGACACCTGTCCGGGACACTTTCTGTAGCCATCGGGGACACGGGTTTGTGAGCTGGGGGAGTGAACTACGGAGGGTTGACTTGCTGAGGGATACGGGGGCTTCGCAAACTTTGTTGAGGAACTTCACAGGGAAACCGATAAATGCGGCCAGAGTTGTTGTGGTGCAGGGTATAAATGCTACGAGGTCATACCCACTTGTGAGGTTGGAGTTGAGAGTGGGAGAGGTGTGCAGGGAGCTGGATGTAGGGATCGTTGAGTGTTTGCCAGTTGAGGGCGTCGACCTTCTTCTCGGCAACGACTTTGCGGTGCCCACTTCCGGGACTCCACCCTTAGTCATTGCCGAGAGGGCGGCCGACGTGGATGGTGAGAATCGGGAATGGGTTGGGAGGTGCCAACAGGATGAGATGGCCTGTGTGGTAACCCGATCTCGCTCTGCGGCTCCTGCACAGCCTAGCACTCAACCTCGGGGACAGTGGAGGAAGGATCAGGAGAAGGTTGCTAAGGGCAGGAAAAGGGACATTGATTCTGCTGCACTTCTCGGTGATTCGGTACTTGGACCTATAATAAACACGGGAGTTGACTCTGGCCCAGATATGGTGTGTAACAAGGCAGAGTTGGGTAAGACTTCGCGTGAGGCAAGAGCTGTAGCGAGAGCCACTAAGGCAGTAGAGCCTACTAGCCGGGGTAATGTCTTATTACAAAACCATCTTGATGCATTGACGCCCAGGGACATTAGTGAGCAGCAGCTGCAAGACGCTAGCCTAGCTCGTTATAGCAATGGTGCCATAGAGTTGGAGGAAGATGGGGATGCGAAGCCGGGAGATTTCTTTAGGCTCAACAGGATATTGTACCGCAGATTTCTAGACCCCAAATCGAAGTGGGAGGGTGGTGCGAGGGTAGTAGACCAGGTGGTTGTTCCAAATAAGTATAGAGAGTCCTTATTGTGTCTGGCGCATGATGTGCCGGTGGCGGGTCATTTGGGGGTAACAAAAACATTGGCGGCATTGGGCAGGTTTTTCTGGTGGCCTGGGGTCAAGGCTGATGTCTGTGCATGGGTGGCTGGGTGTGCGACCTGCCAGACAACGGGGAAGCCTAACCAGACAATCCCGAAGGCACCTTTGTTTCCCATACCTGTCACCGGGCCTCCGTTCAGCAAAGTTGTAGTAGATTTGGTTGGCCCTTTCCCGCCTACTAGTAGTGGCAATAAATTCCTGTTGACAATCATGGATGTGGCTACGAGATACCCGGACGCATACCCCATGAGAAACGGCTCGGCAAAGGCAGTTGTTAAAAACTTATTATTGTTCTGTTCCCGTTATGGATTTCCACGTGAGGTGCAGTCAGACCAGGGGAGCAATTTTACATCCAAATTGTTCAAGCAAACCCTTCAGTTGCACGGTATATGTTCTGTAGTGTCGTCAGCCTACCATCCCGAGAGTCAGGGAGTCTTGGAGCGGTGGCACTCGACCCTGAAGAGTATGCTACGCTGTTACTGTGCAGAACATGACACTGATTGGGATTTGGGTCTGCCGTATGTTCTGTTCGCTGCACGTGAAGTCCCAGGAGAGAGCCTGGGGTTCAGTCCAAATCAACTAGTCTTTGGCCATAATGTGAGAGGACCTTTAAGTATGGTGAAAGAGATCTGGGAGGGCGAAGAGAAGCCGGGGTCTGTACTTAAATATATCCTTGAGAGCCGGGAGAGACTTATAGGTTGCATGGCAGCGGCAGGTAATAACTTGGTTAATGCACAGGCGGTCATGAAGCACCAGTATGACGCCAAGGTGAAGCTTCGGGAGTTTTCGGTGGGTCAGGAGGTAATGTTGCTTTTACCTTTGCCTGGACACCCCCTTTCTGCCAAGTTTATTGGGCCGTATGTGGTGGCTAAGAAACTGTCCGACCTTGATTATCTCGTTGCAACACCTGACCGTAGAAAAAAACATCAGTTATGTCATGTTAACCTCATGAAAGAGTATGTGAGACGCCCCTCAGAGCCTCTCACTGTCCCTGTGCTGGCCTGCAGCGGCCAGGGTGGAGAAGGAGGTGGGGACAGTCATGCTGCTGAGGAGGATAGCTGGGACTGTGTCATTTCCGCGGAACAGTGGGCGGGGAATACTGAACAAGAGGCTAGGCAAGCTGTAAGTCACCTGCCTGAGCACCAGGGTGCTGCTGTCCTAGGCCTGTTCAGGTCATACCCCTCTGTTTTCGCCGAACACCCAGGTCTCACTACTCAGGTAACGCACGACGTGGACGTCGGTGATAATGTGCCCTTCAAGTCAGTGCCCTACCGTGTGCCCCCGGTAAAGTTGCCAGCTTTACGGGAGGAGTTAAAGTACATGGTTGAGAGAGGGATGATCACTGAAGGTTATGTGAAGTGGACATCACCCGTCACGTTGCAGCCAAAACCTGACGGCAAGGTGCGGTTCTGCATAGATTTTCGTAGGCTAAATGGCTTGACCACTACCAACCCTTACCCTTTGCCTCGAGTTGACGACAGCGTGGACAAGATAGGGAATGCAAAGTACCTTACTAAAATTGATCTTGTAAAAGGCTACTGGCAAGTACCCCTGTCGGACCGAGCTAAGCAAGTTTGTGGTTTTGTGGTAGATGGCAAGACCTACCAATGTAACGTAATGCCTTATGGGCTTAAGAACGCACCTGCCACGTTTCAGAACCTGATGAACGATATTTGTGACGAAATCCCTAACTGCACGGTCTACCTTGATGACGTGATAGTGTATGATGACAATTTTGAAAATCACCTAAGGCACTTAGAGACCCTGTTTGGGAAGTTGCACGATGCTGGGCTGGTGGTGAACCTGAGGAAGTGCGAGTTTGTAAAGGCTACTGTGCAGTATCTTGGCTTCGTGGTCGGGTTAGGCCGGGTGTGCCCCCCCCTGAGCAAGATACAGGCTATCAATATGTTTCCCAGGCCCACCACTAAGCGCCAGGTCATGCGGTTCCTAGGTATGATAGGCTATTATAGGCGCTTCATCCGGGGATACTCTACTGTCTTAGCACCGTTAACTGATCTACTGTCGAAGTCAGTGAAGTTCTGTTGGGCTGCGGAGTGTCAGAGGGCTTTCGACCTAGTCAAGCACCTGCTGTGTACACATCCGATTTTGAGAGCCCCAGACTTTTCCAGGAGTTTTCAGCTGGCGACTGATGCCAGCGGTGTGGGTGCCGGGGCAGTGTTACTGCAGACTGATTCCGAGGGCTTGGAACACCCAGTGAGCTTCTTTTCTCGCAAGTTTAATTCGGCACAAAGGAATTACTCGACTATAGAGAAGGAGCTTCTTGCTATCGTTTTGTCGCTCAAACATTTCGAAGTTTATGTTCCAGCCTACGGCCCGGTAGTGACGATTTATACGGACCATCATCCCTTGAAATTCCTAAATCAGTTTCACAATCGGAATATGCGGTTGACCAGGTGGTCCCTAATGCTCCAAGAGTATAATCTCAACATTCAGCATATTGCCGGGAGTGAGAACGTGATAGCAGATTGTCTATCAAGGGTTGGTGATCCAGGATAGTCGTGCACGGTGTGTGGGTTGAGCAGGAGTAAAATTAGGCTATCATAACGCCGTCCAAAAAGATTATAAAACAATAAAATAAACGAGAAATTTTTTTTTTTTTAGTTTTGTAAGTCTTTATTGTTGTAGCATGATGCATGCGATATTGTGTTTTATGTATAATTCACACTTCAGTTGTTGTGCACCTTTTGCAATTAGTGGCAGCTAAGGGTAGCAGGTCGGTTGGTTGCCTGTCAGATTTTGATAATGCTTCTAAGGTCGATTATCTAAAATCTTGGGGGGGCTGTGACGCACCCAGTGCGTGGCAACGCAACCTGATTGTACTCCTTGGTACTCCACTGTACCGCCACTGTGCGGTACCTCTGTACCGCGGTACCGTGCTGGCTGCCTATATTGAGTGTGACAACGTATAACTATGTTCTTTGTATCTCTGCAAAGGTCTCGTCATGTGCTAACCAGTGGTGGGTTTTGTTTTAAGCCATGTCGAGACCTTCCATTTAATATGTAGTATCAATAGAGAAGTTGATAGATAAGACAATGGGAGTTCAGAGAGAGAGAGTGAGTTGGGCTTCAGAGCGAGAGGGTAGCAATGCGCCACGCTGCCGGGGGGGTGGTTGCCAGACGTATGGACCGGTTGGCAGCCTTGCGCTTATAGCTAGGTGCGACAGGGTTGGTAGTCCATTGCCGCCTGCCTATGCTGCCTGGGCTGCCCATGTTGTCGTACTGCACATTGCCTGGAGGCTCGCTGTGTGTTCCATGATCAGGTTGCCTAGAACCTTTGAGATTCTAACATCCCTTGCCCTCTCTCCCAACTTCTCACGGTTGCACTCTTTCTCTCTGACGACATTACTCTCATTTCATTCTTCTCTCTATTTAAATGCATAACCTTCCCTTGAGGTCCTAAAGGAGTTTCAGCACTCACCTCTCGTATTACTCTTAGGACAAGCATATATTTACATGTATTAGATTTAAGGGGTTAATGTGAACAGCGATCTTCTTGATGAGGATAGTTGGTGAACGTTCTACATGTTCACGAGTTATATGCCCAGCTCATCATCCAATTTGTGACTAGACTAGTGCCATGTGTAAGAGCCCGACCATGCCCAGGAGTTGTCTGTAGAGGGGCGAGGACTTAGCCTTGATTTGCCTACCGAGCCAGGAGCGAGTGTAGTACCAGAGACTACAGCTCGCTCGTAGTGCCGGTATAGTAGAGTAACGTAATTTATCTGTCCTTGTGTTCTCTGCAGTCTTTTCCTGGGTTCTCGCTTTCGGTGCTGGGACTCGTTGTTCCTGTGACTTGGCCTGCTAGCTAGAACACATGGGGATGATGAGTGGGTTATATCTTTATTTTACTATGCATTGCAGCTCTCTTTAAGTTTATGTATGTAACACTTTACAATACACATTACTCACACACAAGACAACACTATTAATACTTTCATGTATCAATTAACTGCACTGTCGTTTTGCTGCTGTGTCCGGAGTTCTGTTGCGTAGGGCGCATACGGACTCAGAGGGGAGACAGAGTGAGAGAAGCGAAGTAGCCTATGCGGTAGTAGGCTACTGGCGCAGTACTGTTGCCTGCAACCTTTTAGTTATTCCAAGTATAGATTCATTCTTATAATAAGTGACTACTATTTATGTTCCTTCCATGTGTATTATTAGGTATCTACTGGATCATGAACATCTTGTATGCTACATGCTAGTGCATGTTAGTAGGGGACAGTTATTCTAGTGCACGCGCTTTCAAGTAGGCGTGTACATTTGTCATTTAGCATTTCACTGTCATACCTTTAGCCTGCTTCTATTCTACATTATTAGAGGCTTAATATTAACGTAGTTTCTTGAGTATTGCATTTCTTTAGTAATAACGTAACCTATAAATGTCTGAGGGAGTTTAGCCTCATAGCCTACCCCTGTTGTACACTTTCGCCGAGTTAAGGTACCTCGTTACCATAGACGATAACTCTGTAGGGCGTTGGTGCTTTTGTTGTCTGGAGCATATAGTATTTGGGACTGGAATCGAGCGTGTCGTTGTCACATAAGCCATTTCTGTCCTACGATCAAGAATCCCGAATATGTATTGCCGATCCAGCCGTAACAAATGTAACTAGAATAAGATAGATTGTACACCACTTTGTAACTGTCACCTTAATAAAAAAAAGTGATAGGACGACGTATGGGTGGTTACTGGAGGATCCACACCGGCGACTCGTGGCGATGACGTGGGTGTGTGTGATAGGACGACGTGTGGGTGGCTGCTGGAGGATCCAGACCGGCGACTCGTGGCGATGACGTGGGTGTGTGAGATAGGACGACGTATGGGTGGCTACTGCTGGGTAAATAATATACTTGACTATTCATATAAACATGTTCAAACAAGTGTATTCAAGCTACCCCATTCAGTACCAGGGACGTCGTGCGTATCATACTTTGACAATTATCAGATAATTTTATTCAGCTTAGAAAAGGCCTCTAGTAATAATAAGGGTTCAAACTATCTAAACCAACCCTTTGAACTACCACAGATAATTCCTAAACTGCATACTATTGTCTAAATATAGCTAGAATAAATTATAAAACACGCCGCTGGTACTCAAAGGGTAAAAATTGTATCGTTGTGCATTATTCACGCTACAAAAGAACACGTTATATAAACAGACATGTCGTTTGTATTCAATCAAGTCAGCTCTGTAATACTTACACCAAATTGTCCGCCGGGGAATAATTACAAGCTTGTTAAAGACAATTATGCAGTATACGGTAAAAGTGTGATTATGCCTCAGTGTTTTATGGTTGAGCTTGTGGACCCAGATATTAATCAATCAAAGTCAGTCCACACGTTTCTTCGTTTGTGTTTCACTTGAAAGATCATTGGACAATTCTTAGTTGTGTTGCTTGATTTTATGACAGAAGTACTCTGTAGGTGAGGGCTGGTCCTATCTAGAGTGAGATTTGGCATCCTCCACCCAACCTGAGTCGTTTCTATCTGCCTTTCTTACTGTCCTAGTTGCCTTTCTGGGGGCGGGAGGCTAGGGGCGAGGGAACGCGTAATTGGTTCCGGACCTTAAGAATTGGAACTGTAAATGTTGTTGCTGTTCAGTCTCTGTTTCGAGTCGGCCACCCCCAGCTGTGGGATATGTGCTAGAGATTATACATACATACATATTCTAAGTACGGCACACATATTATATCAATAACATCACCTCCTGCCACTTCGGGATTTGAACCTGTGGTTACTAGCTCATTGGCAAAACCACTCTGCCAACCCTCCCACTTATTTTCAATGCTAAAAATCAGTAAATTGTTAACTATTATTCAAGTTAATGCTCAATAAATTGATAATAAATACTTTATCTCTAAGCAATGACATGAATGACATTCAAATATAAATTATAGATGTATTAACAACATTACTACATATGTTATAGATGAACTTTGAAAATATAATCACATGTTGGAAGTAATATTACCTCAGTTTACACTAGTAACCTTATCCTGCTTACATTTACGAGGGTTAGCTAATAATTATCCGCATATTTTTTTACAATTGGTTTATGTCGGTAACGCTTCTCGTTGTCCAGGCATCACCAGACACAACCATCAGTCTGGTCACTGAGGTGCAGGTTTGACCTTAATAGATCTCTTGTGTCATAGGTGTAGTAACGTTAACCAGGTGCAGGTAACGTTGTCACCTCATCAATAGTGAACCGTCTGTTGTACTGAACAACGTCACCAATACGTTCAATTTTCTCATCAGCTGTGGATGTGGCTGGGCGTCCTGGTGCTATTTCGTGCATGACATTTGTGCGACCATCTTATAATTAATCGACCCCTTCGTAGATAATATGTTTGAAAAATTAATATTAATTAAAGCTTACGATACTGGGTAATGTGAATTAGTTAACAATCATATTTTACCAAAACTACTTTGATGTGCCGCTTCCGCGAACATGTGTACAAATTGCTAAAAAATAATTGTGTGCGAAACAATTACTTCATGATTTTTAAATCAATTTATGTCACTTGCCACGGATATGATTCAAATAATAAAAATGCTATTTGGGAATAATATATATGAGTAATGGAAACATTGACTTTCAAATAAAAGGCACCTAACTTCTTGCTTGTTGTTCTGGTTGCCCCAAGTGTGATGTGGGACCTCAGGAAGGACACCTTGTCCAGCACCCACTTCCCCCTTAGTGTTGGTGCCTTTCTCTACTTTTCTTGCTGAGCGCTTTTAGGTATCGCATCCTCATGCTCGTCAGCCATGACATCATGTGTGTTGCTGAAGAGACAGAACATAAATAATTATAAAACACACTTGGAAATGTATGATATATTTTGTGTACAATCAAAGTTATTTTTAAAGATAATACAATCATAATGCGTATAACAAGGTGACAATAAATTAAATTCGACATAAGATTCCAGCACCAAATAGGGTATACACCACCAAACTCTCTTACTATTTTAAATACTGAATGAATGGCAATGGATATAATTATTGATGTTGTTTACACAATGTGGTAGGGTGGATTCAGGTGGGAAACATTTTATTTACTGGACAGTGGTGGAGACATGCTGGCCTCCCTCTCATGAACATTGGTTCTGAGGCAAACCACTCAGCAAGCTCGTTTTCGTTGGCTGCACTCAGCGAGGTTGAAATAGACGGCAATATCTGGTGTAGCTCCTGATCCTCCATCTGAATGTGGGAGTTGGAGTGAGTGGACACCACCTTCGATTTCCGAGCAATCTGCTCCTGAAGGGGCTCGCTCTCCTCCACTACCTGAGTTCGTGGGGATGACCGAGACATCTCAGGTTGTGGCGAAGAGGTCCTGCTCTGCTGGTGGCTGGTGGCTTCTACTTGCCTTGGCAGCAGTCTTCTTAGGAATGTTGATGGTGTAGATGATGTGGAGTTGCTGCTTATAGAATACGGGAAGGTCAACTGATGACAGACCCGCCAGGTCAGCTTATTTATACAATTTGACCCAGATAGCATGAAGGTGTGAATTGCTTTTGAGACTGTTGGCCCAGCCAGGTCAAGTCGCATTTGGTGTAGTTTCCGACAGGCGTTTCATTTTGCCAACAATGATGATACTTTCAGAGACAATTTCTCACACAGTTTGGTGTTTTTTGCAACTGTCGGTAGCCTGTCATCCCGCCGGGCTTTCAGCCACCTGTCTTTTGTGTACGCACGTTTGCAGCCACAGTTTGAGCCATAACGGCCGAGCCTCAATCCTATTGACAAAATCCGACTGTGTCCGACAGTCTAAAAAAAAAAGACACAACATTTTTGGAATTTACAAAAATAATGCGACTTTTGCGGGGCCTACAGAGTTGTCTCCGACCTTGTCATCAAATGCTCAACGAATGCTAAACAATGTCGCACAAATAAAATTCAGGAATTTAGGACACAAGGTATGCGAGGAATACTAATACATGAAACTTTTAAGAAATTTCGAACAGTACACTGCTCCAATTCCTCAAGCCTCCCATTACAGGGATCATAAAAAATGGTTTCCGCCCAACTTCAGGTATGCTCAGACATGTTCATCTGAGAACAGTCTATTAAAGCAATGATCCTAGTACAAGATAAACTCATTCATTGTTCATTGCAGTCATTATAATGTCTGGTCTTTACCGACATATAATTTCATTCTAAATTTCATTTCCCGTGTCTCTCACTGTTTTGTTTTTTTCCTTATGCTATTTACATCCTCCTAAATGTAATCAATGTATACCTATATATCTAAATATATATTTATCTATTCATTTGTTTATCTATCTATCTATGTATCTCTAACAACTCTCGAAGTTATTTTTCCCAAACCATTTGAATGCACTCGTGTTAATTATTGTTCATTATGAAAGTTATTAATTTTGTCTCTTCCTCATTTCTCTGTTGCCTTCCTCATATTCTCTCTCCTTTCTCCTTCCTTCCCCGGTCTGTGGTTTATTTGTGTGTGTTTTAGTGTCAGGTTTGTAAACACAATCGTCGTTAACGTGACCCGACCTCGTGTGTGGGTCTTTTGTGTGCCACCGATACTGTATTGTGGAAGCGGAAAGACGAGGGGCGGTAGTAGGGTTGGGAAGGAAAGAGAGAAAAAGAAAATGTAAAGGAAGGACATAGAATAGAGAACACATTATTATGTTTCAAAGGACGGTTTGAAAGATTTAGAGAAATATGAAGACAGAGAGGAAGTGGAAGTAGAGATAATGGATGAACACATAGGAGAAGGAGGGGAGACTTAATTGAAGTATTCCAAATCGTCATGGGCCATGGTAAACTAGAAGTCCGCAAGTACATCACAGTTGATCCGTTCAAAAGCGACGGTAAACGTACTCATATTAATGACTCAGTGTGATAATGTTGCTATTTATGTTTCATTAATGGTGTATTATCATCAATCCGTTGATATTGCTGTCATCTTTGCCATCAAGACCGCTGCTATAAATTTGTTATAGTTTATTACGTTGTAGTTGCTGTTGTTGATTACGTTGTAGTTGCTGTTGTTGATTACGTTGTAGTTGCTGTTGTTGATTACGTTGTAGTTGCTGTTGTTTATTACGTTGTAGTTGCTGTTGTTTATTACGTTGTAGTTGCTGTTGTTTATTACGTTGTAGTTGCTGTTGTTTATTACGTTGTAGTTGCTGTTGTTGATTACGTTGTAGTTGCTGTTGTTGATTACGTTGTAGTTGCTGTTGTTGATTACGTTGTAGTTGCTGTTGTTTATTACGTTGTAGTTGCTGTTGTTTATTACGTTGTAGTTGCTGTTGTTGATTACGTTGTAGTTGCAGTTGTTGATTACGTTGTAGTTGCTGTTGTTTATTACGTTGTAGTTGCTGTTGTTTATTACGTTGTAGTTGCTGTTGTTTATTACGTTGTAGTTGCTGTTGTTTATTACGTTGTAGTTGCTGTTGTTTATTACGTTGTAGTTGCTGTTGTTGATTACGTTGTAGTTGCTGTTGTTTATTACGTTGTAGTTGCTGTTGTTTTTTAACTGTGGTTCCCGTTGTTGAAGTTTGGTTGGTAAGTGACCAAGTTTCCTGGAGTATCAAGCTGGAGGGAGAAAGTTACATTATCCATCATATATATCTGGGGACCACCAGCCAAACATTTCTATAACCACACTTATATACACACCAACACATTTTTGTTTCTATGTGTATGGAGGAGACAAAAGGCAGGTTGCCTGTAACGAATGTCTCCCCCAAAGTTAACCCGTGGAGCCCCGGCTAGTTTTGTAATGTTTGTTCACCAGAACCCGGCCGGTTTTCAAAAAATGGTTTTATTCCAGAAACAATAGCGAATGGGTTAGGAATTAAGGGAAAACTACGAAAAACCGCTCAAAAAGCTTAAAAAATGGTCCTACAGAGCCCCCGAAAACGTATTTTACAAGAGTAAAAAATTGAAGGCAATTACCCCAAAAAACCAGGTAATTGCGCGCTCACGCACACGCACGTGGACTTTGAGAGTTTTCAACCATCGGCACGGTTGCGTGGGATACGTACACAGTTCTCGTACAAATCTGAGCCCTCTTGAGTGGCTACACCTGAGGTTACGGTCGGCGCAATTAGGGTGACGCGTCAGGCGCGTCTCTGGGGCTGTGCGTTACATACATCGCCGACGCGTCAGACGCGTCGCTGGGGCTGTACGGGTTAAAAGAGTTAAACGAGTGGTTTGATACCTTTTGAATGTTACTCATCAGATGGATAATTTTGAATGGTATAAGTTCCACTATGCTGAATAAAATTGGCGAATGATGACTAAAATATACTGTACTATAAAATTTTAAAGGAATTCAGATATAAAACAAAGAACAGTGTCTACATTCAGACTTGGTGCAAGTTTGAACTATACTTTTTGAAAACAGTATCTGAATACATATAAATACACCAAGTAAAAACATAAAATATAATAAAATACAAAAATACAAATTGGACATAAATATCTGCCTCGGTCTTCACACTTAAAACATTTAATGCATAAATGAGAGTAAAGAAAGAGAGAGCAGTGCAGCCTCTTATTTAATTCTCAAAATGTTATAGGAATGATCATGTGTCTTCTCCGGGACTTTCAGCTTCCATGACATTGAGGACAAGGAACCACTTTGTTATATATTACTTTGACATTTGCTGGTCTTTGCACTCGTTTACGTCCCTTGAGTTTCGGCTCTGTCACTCTTTTGGTTTTGAGGGAATAATAATAATAATAATAATTATAATAATATTTTTTCAGTTAGCAATTTACAGAGTTGGTACCACATAGTATGTTATAAATATGACATGTACCAGCCTTGCATAATTCCAACTAAGGATAGCCCAATAAGGCCGTTAGGCGTATTTCCATTGGGGTCCTTGTGGGATTAGGTTAGCTGGGGAAATGGGGAGGATAAAGAAATAGATACTTTAGAGAAAGTATTTCTAGGGGGTTATTTTAAGATACCTTACATCCTATAGTAAATATCAGTAATCCGTAATCAGTAATCATTTCTGTTTGGTTTGTCTATCTCTTATGTCGTATTTAGTAGTAGACATAAGCTTGGTGCTCCCTTCTCGCAGCTGTCCGGTTCAGGTGTTCCTTCAGGCTACGTCTGAAGGAATACAGTGTTCTCTTTTCACAGACTGACTGGGGTAGGTCGTTCCATTCTTTGATGGCAGTGAAGAAGAATATTTGCTTACCCTGTCCTTGGATTGTCGGGACCTTAAAATTAAACATCCTGTTTCTTGTATTATGTCCACTCCTCTCATTTGCTTTAACAAAATCATTCTTTAGATACTCTGGAGCTCTGTCATAGAAAATTTTGAAGGCATTAGTGAGCCTGATTTGTTTGGCCCTGTCAGAGACATTGAGCATACCTAGTGACTGAAGTTGTTCCTGGCCAACATGTGATCTGGGTCCTAGGTTCACCATGAACCTAACCATTTTATTTTGAGTGACCTGAAGTTTGTGCTGTGCTGATTTAGATGATGCAGAGTACCAGGATGACACAGAATAGTCAAAATTACATTGAACAAGCGCTTGGCAGAGGGTCTTTTTGGTCGCCGCGGGCAAGCATCCCACCTGTCTATACAGGTATTTTATACGTGCTCTACACTTACTCAGGATAGATTCCAAAATTGTTTCACCTGACAAACTCGCGTCAAGTTTTAGTCCGAGATATTTAACTTGTGACACTGTTGGTATAGGAATATCATTACAGTTGACCGAGAAGCCCACAATGTCTTTCAGTTTGCGTTTTGTTCCACATAAGATGGCTTCCGTCTTGCCCAGGTGAAGAGATAGTCTATTGTCCACTAGCCATTCACTACATGATTCTAGTTCTTTGGAAAGTGAAGCAGCAATACTTATTGGGTCTTTTCCTGAAACCAGAAGCACGCTGTCGTCTGCATACAGTAATAATTTACATGAGACACTCGTTACAGGCAAACTGCCTCACTCCGCACACCTTCTCTCTCTCTCTCTTCGGACCCCGTGCTACCGCCAGACGCTGCAGACGCTCTGTCAACGCTCTCACGATATCGATCATAATTTGAGTATTAACTACTCATCCTCTTCATTCTTGTGCATGAAAGGTGGTTAAGAGCACGTTTAACCATCCTGTAGCTTAGTAAGCAACACTGCACGATATTTCGCTGTGTATTGACTGATAAACTTTGTGTTTATCACAAGACTCCTGCTCGGACAGGGCGCCACTAGCGCCATCTATTGTTTTGTTTTGCTTTGTAAACAAACGCTCTCTTATTACTATTTTATATAAAATCGTAGCCCCTAATTTTACCCATTACCTACTGTAGTAAGTATCTATTTAACTGCATTGTATGTAAGTAAAGCTTTGCATATTAATTTGCTAATAAACAATATTGTTTGCTAACTAACCTGCCTACAGAGACTAACGCCGACGCCATTTTGTAAACAAACGTTTTGGGGGGATAAAACATTAAATTCCAGCAAATTTTGTACCAAATTTAAGTGCATTCATTTATCTTTTCCCCCTAGATATATTCTTGACTTTTTCTCCTCAGACTGATTTTACTTTAAGCTAAGGGTGGTATTTGTACAAACTAACCTAGCCTAACCCAACCTGCCAAGCTTTTGACCTAACCCAAACCTAGCCTAGCCTATAGCCAGCCAATCTGTTTTATTATTAACTCTTGTAGATATTGTATTTAGTATCCTACTGTAGCTATACAGTATATATCTGTAATTTTAGTTGTTGCTTGCACGATCTTGTAATAACCTTTGACTGATACACTTTTTTTATCTAAAAAGAGTAGGCTACTGCTTTACTAGGCTACAGTGACACGAGGTCCATCTGTTGACACAGTATATTAACCCCTTGTGTGCAGTCACACTTTATTTTTATATAATCTCTATTTGGTGAATTGTATAGTTAGTTACATATTCTGTTATACATATATTTGTTTAAGGTTAGGTTATCACACCTGGTAGCCTATTTCTGCGAATTTCAATTTTATTATTTTCGGTTAGGCTATTCAACGCTGGTAGCCTATTATTGCGTATTTCAATTTTTAAAAAAACTTTTGGTTAGGCTATCGCCCCTGGAAGCCTAATTCTGCGTATCTCAACATTTTTGTTTTCGGTTAGGCTATCACCCCTGATAACCTATTTCTGCGTATTTCAGCATATTTGTTTTCGGTTGAAGTGATTGAAGTGTTTTTAAAGTGAGTGAAGTGTTTTAAAGTGAGTGAATTGTTTTTTAAGTGAGTGAAGTGATCTGAAGAAAGTGACTGTCACCATGCCTCGCGCTTGTGCGAACTGCGCCGGTAGGTTTGGCGAGTCCATGTTTGCTACTATCGATCTTCAAGACTGCCGGCTCTGCCAACAACGAGAGAATTTTACAGTGAAATTAGATGAAGCCTACAACAAGATCAACGTCCTCACCATGAAGCTGGAATCACTCCAAGAGTTTGTAACACTCAACGTTGGAGTACCACAAACTTCAATTGTCACCGCAACTCCAGCAGCCACCAACGCCCCAACGTCAACTGCCAACAATTCAACGCCTACAGTAGCCACTTCAGCTGATGTATCCGATACTCAAGATACAAATAGTGACTCTCTTCCCCCTCAAGACAACTTCCGTGTCGTGAGGAACAACGTTTGCCCCAAGACCAGGAAACACATACCGATTACCGAGTGTCAAAACCGTTTCCAGATACTCGCAGACTCAGATGACGAAGAGGAAATAGAAGAAGTCCGGCTCGTGGGAGACTCGATGATACGTGGTCAGCTCACAGAGTTTTGCGCCAGGGCACCTAAGACCAGGAAGCGTTTTTGTATCCCTGGTGGTGGTGTGGATGACGTAGTTGCAGCAGTTGACGAAGTATCAAAGCTGGCCCCTGCTAATACAATGTACGTCATCCACGTTGGATCCAACGATGTGCAGCGAACCCGGTCGGAAGATTTGCTTTTAAAGTACCAGCAGCTGATCAAGTCGTTTAAGGAGAAGTCATCAAGGATCATCGTCTCAGGAATCGTCCCCCGGCTCGGTGTAGAGAGCCGATTTTACAACATAGCCACCAGCACAAATCGTTGTCTAGCAAACCTCTGCAGGAAGGAGAACGTGGGATTCGTCGACACCTGGGACAATTTCTACTACGATGACTATTTGTTTTCGGACGATGGAGTTCATCTGAACCAGGTGGGAGCAGCACGTTTTGGGCGTCTTCTCAACGATGCGGTGAAGGATTTTCGGAGAAGAAATCGACTCAGCACAGGACAACCAGGAAGGAGGACCGAAGACAGCGAGGACGGCAACCTACAAAGGAATTAAATACTAATCCGTCAAGAACCGCGAATTTGGATAAATCTCCACCAACACGACCCAAATTCAAAACCGTCAGGGATAACGACCGAGGACCGAGGACAGCCATGAATGTAAATGTAGATCCGACCAGAACCAAAAATTTGATGAAAGAACGTTCTGCGAGTTCTAAAACCGCAACTTTAAAGGTTTTCTATGCAAACGCTCGTAGCATACGCAATAAATTTTCAGATTTAGAGGAACTAGTGTTTACAGAAAATTATGATGTGATTGGCATAACAGAATCTTGGCTCAATACAGAAGATAGAGACTTTTTAGCAGAGTATTCACTTCCCGGTTATGTAATGTTTGAGAACAGCCGAATAAATAAAAATGGAGGTGGCGTTTTATTTTATATCAAAGAAAGTCTTAACCCGACCCTCGTGTCAAAACCTCAAATTGTGAACGTCGACACATCTTTTGTGCTAATAAAGAATAATAAAGGTACAAAAATAATACTTGCGTTAATATACAGACCTCCAGCTCAATCAGTGCAAACTGACCGAGAAATTTACGAACAAATTGCAGATGTAAGTAACTCACAAGATACCGTAATTTTTGGCGACTTTAATTTACCTGTGACCAAGTGGGGCGATACTCTTACTTCACACTCCGGACATGACTTGTATACGAACTTGCAAGAGAGTTCGCTTTATCAATTTGTTCGAACGCCGACCCGTGGTAATAACGTTCTTGACATTGTACTTGCAACAAAAGAAGAATTGATAGAGAATTTGAATGTTGGTGATGAATTCAGTAACAGCGACCATCGTACGATAACTTTCACTTTAAAGTTTACTAGTAACGAACCAAATAGTAGCATCGAAAAAGTCCCTAATTTCAAGAAAGCAAACTTCCATAAACTTAGAGCTATGTTTAAAGAAACTGACTGGAGCTTTTTAATTAACAATAACGATATAAATACATCTTGGAAGTTATTCGAAACCACTTACCTAAAAGCAGTGCAAGACTGCATACCATCGAAAATACGGCGTCCAGGCCATAATAATAAGCCCAAATGGTGGAATAAAGATATTTCAAACTGCCTGCTTGCTAAAAAATTTGCTAATGATAGATTAAAATCCTCACAAAATGACGAAGAACGGGTGAAATTTGTAGAGCTACGACGCAAAGCCAAAAAGTTAATTAAGCAAAGTAAAAAGACCTTAGAGTTACATATTGCGAATCAAAGTAAAACAAACCCGAAAGAATTCTATAGTTATATCAGAAAGAAAAAAGTAGTTACTTCAACTGTTGGACCGTTAGTCGATGAAAAAGGAGAATACACCAAAGACGAAGTACAAATGAGTAATGCCCTCAATACCTTCTTTGCATCAGTTTTTACAACCGAAGACCTCAGTGATATCCCTACACCATCGCCGATTCAGATTGATAATTCAGATCTTCTAAGCAATATTACCGTTACAGAGAGAGAAGTATTGAATTGTTTAGATAAACTCAAAGTAAATAAAACGCCAGGACCTGATACAATCTCGCCTAGAGTTCTAAAGGAAGCTAAGAATGAGCTCTCCAAACCACTGACATTACTATTCAATAAATCCTTGCAGTCTGGAACTATGCCTGATCAGTGGAAGCTAGCCAACGTAACACCGATATTCAAAAAAGGCAGCAAATCCCTACCCAGTAACTATCGTCCAATTAGCTTAACCTCAGTTGTATGTAAAATGCTAGAAACGGTCATACGAGACAGACTCGTAAATCACTTAGAGGAAAATAACATACTTAAAGATACTCAACACGGCTTTCGTAAAAAACGTTCCTGTTTAACAAACCTCTTAGACTTCTTCCACGATATCCTCAACCTCTACGATGAGAGTAAAGCTGTAGATATTATATACCTTGATTTTCAAAAGGCCTTTGACAAAGTTCCCCACAAACGTTTACTGCTAAAACTAAAAGCACATGGAATACAAGACGGTGTGTTGAAATGGATAGAAAATTGGCTCAACAACAGAAAGCAAAGAGTAGTCATAAACGGTAAGGCATCTAAATGGACCAATGTAAGTAGCGGGGTACCCCAGGGATCGGTACTAGGACCAATTCTCTTTCTAATTTACATCAACGACATAGATGAGGGTCTCACCTGCACAATCTCAAAATTTGCTGACGATACAAAAATTGCAAATAGCGTACTCTCAAAAGAACAAGTTGACGATATGCAACACAATCTAGATAAATTGTCATGTTGGGCCCAAATTTGGCAAATGAGTTTCAATGCGGATAAATGTAAAGTACTACATGTCGGATACCTAAATGAGAAAGCAAACTATTCGATGAATGGCACTCAGCTTAAGAATGTAAACAGAGAAACTGATCTGGGAGTAACAATATCGAGTAACCTAAAACCGAGTCAACAATGTTCAGAAGTTGTTAAGAAGGCAAACAAAATAATTGGCTTTATAGGCAGGTCATTTGAGCATAAATCCAAAGAAGTTATCCTAACCCTTTACAATTCCTTAGTCCGCCCTCTTCTGGAATACTGCGTTCAATCCTGGTGCCCTTATTACCAAAAAGATATAAACAAGCTAGAACGAGTTCAACGTAGAGTTACCAAAATGATACCTAGCCTAAAGAACAAACCATACGAAGAGCGTCTTAGAGAATTAAATCTATTTCCTTTAACCCAGCGCAGATTAAGAGGCGACTTAATTCAAGTGTTCAAAATCATCAAAGGCATCGACAATATGAACTGTAGTAAGTACTTCACTATCAACCAATCTAATTACACACGGGGAAACGGTTGCAAAATTATTGGTAAATCTTTTAACTCGCACGAATCTAAGAATTTCTTCTTCAATCGAGTTGTCAACTTGTGGAATGGGCTTCCCCGAAACGTTATAGACTGCAGCACCGTTGATTCATTTAAATTCCGCCTAGACAAATATCTCGCATCAAACCCGCGACTGACTGCGTTTGTAAATGAATAACTTTATCCTCCCCTCAGTTACTAACCCATATGTCCCCTACTAACTTCCTAGTCCTGCCACATTAGTGGCAGGGCAGTAGTTCCCTTTCCAATGTTCCCTTACCAACTCTAAACCACTGTTTGGACACTTGATCCTCAGTGTTTTGGAGGACAAGCAGCCTAGAAGGGTCACTAGATCTGTTGTTGCTTGATTTCCTTTGTACTCCTTTGTACTCCCTCTCTCTCACTTTAATACACTCTCTCTCACATTCTCTCTGATCATAAAATTGACTGTATTATTCCCTCACCCCCTTTCACACCCATGTTATTCTTGTTTGTCCTTGTTTTCTTTGTTTGCCTTTCCTCAACCAACATATGTCCTTCTTTTGTTTTTTTACAATAGTGATAGTTTTGTGAAATAAACTGTTACATTATCAAGTTTTGTGTTTAGAAGGCAGTGTGAGTTGTTGCCTATAACATCAAATAAACTTCACATTCATACCTGGTAAATAGCTTTCACAAAAACACAAAGCCATGGGGTCTGAATATCCAATAGAAAAGAAGGTTGGATGTGATGAAGATGAGCTGCTTGAGGAGAATGTGTGGAGAGACACATTGAGACAGATTAAGAAATGAAGAGGTATGTAGGAGAGTGGGACAACAGGAACCCCTATTGGCCAGAATAGAAAGAAGAGTACTATGCTGGTATGGACATGTTGAACGAATAGGAGATGAAAGGCTTACAAAGAGAATATATGAGTCAGATACAAGGGGAAATATATTGTGAGGAAGACTTTGGAGGAGATGGAGATATAGTGTAATAAAAACAATGGGAGATAGAGAGTTAACTGTGAAGAACAGGCAAGACAAATGGTGATGAATAGGAATGAATGGAGAATGTTTTTTTTTTTTTTTTTTTTTTTTTTAATATTCCAACTTACTTCCTCTCGGGCATAGGCTGAGAGCCTTAACATTCACTGCTTTACAATGAACAATGAAGCCTGTGAGGTCTTGTTCCAGTCTAGGGAGTGAGACATGTGAAGCACGTAGAGTACAACGAGCGCCTGCCATCTTGCCTTCACATGAGGCACGGTGCTCACTCATGGCCCGAAACGACCCCATCTCTGAAGCCACCTCGTTCCCGTGCTTCACTGTCTCATCCCCTACACTCGGACTCTCACACTTACACACACACAACGCCACCTGTTGAGCAGATAACTCACCAGTTAGATTGTGAATATAGTAGTGAGAATGCGGTTGTAGGGATTGGGGGTCGGGCGTCAGTTGGACTAGATAATAGTCCATCAGACGCCTGACCCAGGGAGCCAGTGTACATTGTGAAGGGTAATGCCTGGAAGTAAACTGGGCGGACATTGTGGTGGTGAGTTTCGCTGCGTGTCTGCCTGCTGAGACCAGAACCTCTTCGGGAGGTCTGGGACCTGAGAATCTTTTGCTGGGGCCCCAAATGGGCCTATGTCATTGGGTCTTCTCCTGGGCACTGTAGATGTGTGTGATATATAATATTTTTGTATTTTTTATTTTTTTTAAAGTTATTTCTATTTGGGCTCTGTCTTGAGTTGGCCGCAACCCAGCTTAGGGGTATTTTCCTGAGTATATACATACATATTACACGTCAGTAACCTCCAGAGGACTATCCCGTATTCTTCAACAATACAAAAATCAATCCTGCATCTTCTCGCGGTGTTCTCGGTGTCTTTTTTTTTTCTTCTGCTCCCACTTGGAAGGACCATATTGCCAGTCTTGCTAGGGCAGCCTCCCGGAGGCTGGGTGTGCTCAACCGCCTCAGGGGGTTCTTTACCCCTGCGCAGCTTCTTGTTCTGTACAGGGGCACAGTGTGTCCTTGTATTGATTATTGTTGTTGCTGTTCCCCAGGCTGCCTGGCCGAACAGCCCCAAGGCCCCGAGCAAGGCCAAGGCCATAACCGAGAGCCCCCACATAACCCTCCCTACCTACCACAATAAAGCCTGGGTGACCAAAGCCACTCCAAGGCGGGGAGCTGAGGAGGGTGCAGAAATGCCCAGGAAACCAAAGCCCCACCCATCAGGGCCCTGTGCCCCTCAGCAATTTTGAAGAGAAAGTTGAAGGGCAAAGGAAAAATGTGACGCATTGGCTTCTAATCTGCCAACCTCTAGGTTGGAAGATTGGGAGGTCAATCCACGGAAGAGACGCCGTCACTTGAGATCTACAAAATATAGAAGTAAAAGGAACAGTCAGAGTAAGCTATGGGTAAGGCAGAGACCACTCAGCTCTCACTCTGATAGACCAGCCCATCACCACATGACTAGAACCCAATCCTCTCAGCATCAGCTAGGAAAGGCCCTAGAAAGCCGCCTTTGGCGGGGGAATAACTCCCCTATTTCAGCCCCTTTTGGGGTTGGGCACCCACCCTGTATTGAGTGCTGTTCACATGTGTGGGGAGGATCCTCTCACACCACACTCCTGGACAGAGTGGAGAGGAGGGCCTTTGCTGTGTTAGCAAAAGAAGTAATAATATGATCTTTCCAGGAAAGGTCGAATGCAAAAGATACACCTAGAATATTGAGAGAAGATGAAGGGTTGATTTGTGTATCGTTGAAGAATAGTTGATAGTCTTGTGGAAGATTGTGATGGAGAGATAGAGGCAGAAACTGGGTCTTGGAGGTGTTGAAAGTAACCAAATTTGTTCTGCCCCAATTAAAAATAATTGATAGATCAGATGATAGGCGTTGTAAGGCCTTGTCACGTTTGTTTTGGAGTGCGTGCATGCTTCATTGATGTGAAAAATAAGTTGAATAGTGTTAGGAAGAGTCGTCAGCATATGAGTGGACAGGATTAGAGGTACCGTCGAGTAGATCATTAATGAATACTAGAAAGAGAATTGGAGACAGGAGAGAACCCTGAGGAAAACCGGAGTTGATAGATTGAGGGAGTGAGTGGTGGCCATCCACAACTGCAGCTTATGGAGCGATCTGAAAGGAAATTGGAGACAAAGAGGGATAGAAACCGAAGGACAGTAGTTGGGAAATTAGAGATTTGTACCAGACTCTATCAAAGGCTTTCATCATGTCTAGTGTAATAGAGAAAGTTTCACCGAAATTTCGAAAGGAGGATGACCAAGAGTTAGTAAGATGAGCAAGAAGATCACCAGTAGAGCGGCCCTTAACACCTTATTAGCGGGCTAGCGGTTTATTTATATGTACCGCCCAGCGGGGTGTTTTTAGCCAAAATAGGGCTGTTTACGTGATCATTTTCATGCCTAAATAAGACCCAGAGTGTAAAACAAGTATCTATCCCTGAAAGGGCATAAACAGAGCTTTCCAATGACACCATAACGATCCTTTTATGACGGCTAGTTTTCTTGCAACAACCGCGCAACGCGAGTGCAAAAAGCATGTAATTCGGTACTTTCCCTATACAATTCAGTATGTAGCGAGTGAGAGAGGGAGGGAGGAGGTGGGATTCGTGTCAGTAGGTTCGCCGCGGTGGTCTGGAGCAGTCATACGCTCGCTACTCTCCTGCCACCACTTGTCTCTCTCTCTCAGCAACATTACGTGCTGAAATTGCCACACGACCTATGTCGCGCGCCGTCAGATAGTCCAGATTTATTATACTCGACTTATGTTGCGCGCCGACACATAGGGGTTAATGCCCCTTTCCCACATGTGCGACTTCATATGATTTTCATCGCCGACACCCATAAATTGGCACATTCGTGACATGTCGCAAAGAAATCGTATACCCTCGCATAATAATCGTATGCCTCGCAAGGCCTCGCATGGGTCCTCGCGGGTCGTCGCAAATGTTCGGACTGTTAAACATTTTGGACGAGGACTCACGAGAGTTCGTAGCCCTCGTAAGCATCGTCGAATATCGCAGAAAGGTCTGCGAGGCCCTCGGAGATCATCGGCGACGTCGGCGAGGGGGTCGCACGAAAAAAAAACTTGAAATTGTCCAAAACATCGCACGATGACTCGCCGATGCTCCGAGATGTTCCGAGAACATCACAGATGCCCAATTATCACCGGCGATTCCCTCGTCGATTATTCGCTGCCGTGCGGACGAATACTCGCCGAGGGTGTACCCGCCAGGGGTACACTCTGTACGAGGCATGCGAAGGCATGCGAAGGGCCTTGCTACGCCGCCGAAGCTCACGACACACCTCGGCGAGGCCAAAGAGGATGTTCGGCGAGAGGTGTGTAATAAAAAGGGATTATCACCCTGTTTCTCAATTTTAGTTTTGAGGTTGGGTCAGGTCAGGTCAGGTCAGTTAGGTCAGGTCTCCATTTTATCCATTGTACGTCTGTCAGAGGTGAGGTCAGGTCAGGGGGTACATAGACCGCGGTGCAGGTCAGAAAAGGTCATTCCACAGTTTCCAGCCAACAAGCGACACACCACTCTCCAAACTACCAACACTCTCCAACTCAACATGGGTTCCGAGGCACAACCAACGCTGAAGAAGGTGGACAAGAAGAAGGCGACCACGAGAAAAGTTCCGAGTGAGACGCCCATCATCGTAGCCGATGCAATTGTGGAAGCCATGGAGGGTCCTGAAGGAGAGGTGACGTCAATGGACGTGGCAAGCCCCCCGGACAACCAGGCGAGCCAGCAATTATTCATCACCCAGGAGGACGTGAGCGTGGAGGTCCACAGGGCTGATGACAACAGCGACGTGAGCCGTGCTACCCCAGAAGACAAGTCGTCGTCAGACACTGACGAAGAGCCCGGTTACGGCGTAAGAACTGCCGCGATGGAGACCAACCTGGCAAAATGGGTCCACAATCAACCAGCCCTGTGGGCCAAGTCTGACCCACGTTACCACGATAAACTTTATAAGTTCCGCATCTTCGAGAAGATAGGGAAACAAATGAATATACACGTAAGTGCCTATGATTTATTTGGAAATATATTTAATGCTTTGCGTGATGAACTTGGTGCTATGAACACATTTACACAATAATAGAACAACTTGACTAGTCAATAATGTGATATTTCTTTCGATTTATAGTGCTTCCCCCTTGTATTGTTTGCTAAATAATCTCCCCTCAATCTCACAAAATATGGACATATTCTCTTGATGTTTTTAATGCACTCTCACTCGTTCCCTTTTCAGCGGGTTTTGTGGCAAAATTTTATCAAAATATGAGAACACACTACTGCAAACTCCTGAACCTAACCAAGAAGAGCGGGTCCAAAGCCAAGAAAAGGACAGCGAGGGATCAGTGGATTTTTGATACATTTTCCTTCCATAAGGACAATGTGTCACAAATGGAACCCAGGATCAGCAGCAAGAAGGTATGAACAATGATATATGAAACTATTTGCTATATATAGTAACGTATATTTACCTACTCATATTAACTTTTTGTTGTGTGTAAAATTATTAATATGTCTGACTTTCTAATGTTTTACAAGTTCGATATGGTATTTATTGTATTTGACTTTCAGATCCAGAAAAGATCGCAGCCACAGGCAAACTTAGAGGAGGAGGAGGACGACGAGGAGGGGGTGGTCGTCATGGAGGAGGGCGTATCCCAGGTGGAGGACGCGATGGACCAGCCAATGGAGGAGCTGTCAAACTCTCCTGTGATGTCCTCAACCTCAACACACAGAAGGGGTATGGGGGCGAAACGTGGACGTCCGGCCCCGGCCACGGCCCCGGCCCAACAAGATCCCCTGTCGTTGACCCAGGTAAGCATTTAATATATATATTATATATATATATATATATATATATATATATTGTGACGCCTCCCGGCGTTAGCAGAATGGCTGTGTGGGGCATTGCAGCTCGCTAGCGCTCGCCAGGATGGGGGGATGGGCTACAGTTGTCCTAGAATGATCTGCTTTATGTAATTAGTGTCGTGTTGCCACAGACAGTCTAGAAATGGTCTTTGTTTTGGTCTGTGACCACGCCTTATATTTTATATTCGCTATAATATAAATGTTGCTTGTGTGGGAGGAGAGCGAGAGAGGGTGAGGGAGTACACCTGGCAGCGGGGTGAGCTATGACGCGGCTCGCTTGGGCGCTGACGGCGTTGGCGGCCGGGTGGTCAACTAGTCCCTTCCCATCGCGGCCTCGTGTTCTTTACCAGCTCAGAGCTTGCCTGACACGCGTATCGCCTACATCCTTTGCAATTCTGTCCCCCATACTCGCCACTTTGCATACTATTTCTCTCTCTCGACTTCTCCTTTCTCATTCTCTAATCTTTATTAAACTCAACATCCCTTCTGGTTTCAGCATAGACGTTCACCGTCGACCAGTCGTATTGTACGCGAAGCTCTCATAGATTTCCATGTATTAGGTTAAGGAGGTATTAGGCTTTATTGAAGTTTGGAGAGACGGACTTTTCCGTATGTGTCCTCTCTCGGGAAGGTTGTAGACCAGTATATGTCTCCCTGGCAAGGTGTTGAGTGATTCTGCTTGGTTATCTAAAGCTAGACTAGGGGTAAGGTTACTGTGTCGTTGTCTCTGATGTGTGCAGTGTTAGTTAAGCCCTGCACGACATCGACAGGTACTGTGGGAGCCTAAGTTGTCTTCGGGTGGGTTTACTTTGCGAGCACAGCGTTGTGGTGTGAGAGGGCCATAGCCTATCCCTCACAACATAGTGCTGCCTCTTTGTGTTGACTTCTGAGGGATCGCCAGGATAGAACTAGGTACTAGAGACCTAGATTTATCAAGAGAGCATCCCTGTCATATAACGTTATCTTCATTATACCACCTTCGGACAACGTTAGGCTACGAGCCGCATGCTCGCCCATTGTTGCCCTGCCTTGATACCCCAGCTAGACTTTATTAACTGAGCAGACACTGGTTAGAGATAAGCCCCCATTATTATATGTATGCTACATTATTATTCACTGCACTTTTGAGCCGAGGTTGTTGTTGAGTTGCACAACCCTAGTAGGCTGTTGCGTTGTGTCACGAAGAATTTCTTTAGTTGTCGAGCATTACTACCTTTGCGCAGTCTTTATTATTCGCCTGCCTATTATTACTATATGTCCTAGTATTTATTGTGACCCGTATTCTGCATTATAATTGTTCAAGATTCTTTACGAACATCTTCCCAGCATCAGACTTATTTCAGAAGTTTCCAGTTGATGTTGCAGGACTAGCATTGCACTTTCTTTAATACAGGAGTGCCAGTTATTTGAGTATCTACCGTAACGTTAATTAATCACGTTAACCATCTTTTCTTTGTGTAACCTAATCGAGTAATCTTTTACTGTTTGAGAATAGGCTGTTTCATCGAGCGTCAGCCTAGTGTGTGTGCACCAGTTACCGAGTCATAGGATACCTCGTTGTCCAGGCACGACTCAGGGCGGTAATGGTGTTTTGTTTTCCAGTGTTTAAGGCAGGGGTTGGATCTAGTGTTACCGTTGTTGCATTTTGCCATTATCTAGTCCAATGTTGAAGAGCCCTGTGTCTTTGAGAACCTGGATCGTAACAAATGGCGACCTAGCTCAGGATCTTGTGAACTAAGAGATAATTGCAGGATTGTTGTGGTCATTTGTTTTATTGAGGAATATAGTGGGCAAGTTAATTTTTTTTTTGGCAAAGTAGTATAGCACTTGAGAGTCTTCAGACATTTTTGGCAAGTGAATAGTGCTACATAAGAGTTTGGGGTACTTCTTTTCTGAATATTGTGGTGAGAAATTTTTGTGAGCATCATGTCTTATACCGGGTCAGAGGAGAATGGAGACACAGTACGTAATGTCGAAACTGAGGAACAGCAGCATGATGAAAGGGTTAATCGGGTGAACTGTGAGGAGGATGCTAGGATAATTTTGCAATGGCCTGTTACTGCCGAGCGGTTGGAGGGTATGGATCGGTACGGTCTTCAATGCCTGGCCACAGCTATCGGTCATGCGGTTACTAGCAGCATGACCAAGGATAACTTGATAATGTGTGTACTGGGCAGGGTGACTGGTGAGCGAGATGGGTTGAGTGCTCAGAGCCCTTCGGCCATGCTTCCCCTACACTCGACTCCCAGCCATCCCAGTAGTTTGCCGACCCCGGGTACGCTTCCGCAGTTGGGTGGTGACTGGCAGGGTGGGTGGCCCCTGGGGGGACCACCGGTAATTTCAAACATTGTAGCACCTTTACCTCCTCAAGGGTTATCTCCAGAATTATTGCTTCAGCTCGAATTAGCTAAGATCGAAGAGAGAAAGGCTATCAGGGCAGGTGAGCAGCAAATAGAGCTAGCAAAAATCCAAGCTGAGTCGACTAGGTACTGTGCCGACAGGGACGTAGAGAAGTCGCGAGTAGAGACAACGGGACAGCGACTTGGGGCTGGTAACCGTGCTCATGATCAATCTCTCTCGCACTTATTGAAACTGGTTCCGGTGTTTGATGAGAGTGGTGTAACAGAATTTTTCACACGCTTTGAGAAGAAGTGCCAGGAACACCAGTGGCCAGAGAATAAATGGGCAGCACTTGTATCCTCTAGATTAATAGGCAAGGGTCTTAAAGCCTACGATGCGTTGCCTATAGAGTCTTGTATTATCTATGAGGAACTCAAGGAGGCTGTCCTGAGAGCATACGAACTACAACCAGAGACGTACAGGTTAAAGTGCTGGGGTGTTACCAAGGGTCGGGAGAGCACCTTTTTGGAGCATGCCCGGGAGCTGTCCGATGCTTTTGGGAATTGGCTGAGGTCGGAGAAAGCTACTACGTTTGACGACATTAAACAGTTGGTGCTTTTAGAGCAGTTTTTCAAATGCACGGGCGGCGACCTGACGTTAAACCTTAAAGAAAAGCAACCAAAAACTCTACAGGAGGCAGCTGAGATGGCTGACCTCCGGCTATCACTAATTCGTGGGTGTGGGTCTGCCCAGTGTAGTGAGGCAGGTAACAAGGGGCGTGACGCCCCACCCCCCCGAGTTAGTGATATACCTTATGCAAACAAGTACAAGAGCCATGATACCAAGACTGACCACAAGACTAGCACCGTCCCATTTAAGAAGGGGCCGGGCCCTTCCCAGTACCAAGGGAAGCCCAAAGGGGAGTTGGAGTGTTATCATTGTCATAAAAAGGGGCACTTTGCAAGAGTCTGTCCTAGCAAACCACTTACAGCAGCTGTGTCTTTGGCCTGCAATATTGGTGTGTCTCCGAAGTCATCTGAGTTTGCCCGGGGCAGTTCGTCAGAGGCTGAGGCACAGCCAATGCAGAAGCATCTGGGAGGCTCGAACCCTGCTCAGGATGTTTTTTGCGACCATAGAGGGCGGGGTTGCGTGATGTGGGCGGGGGGCAAGCATGGAGTAGAGGTCTTGCGTGATACAGGTGCTTCCCAGACTCTGATGAAAAACTTGACTGGCTACCCTATAAACGCGGCTCGGGTGGTGGTGGTGCAGGGTATTAATGCAACTCGGTCATACCCGCTGGTGCGGTTGGAGTTGGAGGTGGATGGGGTGGCACGTGAATTGGATGTCGGGATTGTGGAGAAACTGCCAGTGGAGGGCGTCGACCTTCTTCTCGGCAACGACTTTGCAATGCCCGCTTCTGAGGTTCTACCCTTAGTCGTTGCCGAGAGGCCGGCCGACGTGAGTAGGGAAGAGCAAGAGTGGGTCGAGCGGTGCCAGACACAACCCATGGCGTGTGTTGTCACCCGAGCTCGGGCAGCTAAAGTGTCACAGCCTAGTCCTCCGTCTTCAGACCAGCGGAGGAACGATCAACAGGAGGAGGCTAAAGCTGGAGTTGGTTTTAAGAGTTTTGACTCGGCGGCTCTCCTGGGTGATTCAGTATTAGCACCATTACTTAATTCTGGAGTAGCCCCTGGGCCTGTCATCGAGAGTGACGAGGCTGGGCATGACAAGTCTCCATGACAGCAACGTTATGTACATCGAGAGAGACAGAGGGTGCAGCCCAGTATCGGGGAAGGTCATGCATTGCTCCGGGAGCAGTTAGATCGCTTGGCACCCTCAGATATACGTTGGTTGCAACTAGAGGACCCTGAGCTCCAAACGTGTGCTAATGGAGCTGTAGAGCTCGACGAGGACGGCGATGCACAGCCAGGAGATTTTTTTTATTTATAAGGCATCCTCTATAGGCGTTTTCAAGACCCTAAACGTAGTTGGCAAGAGGGGTCCGGAGTAGTGGACCAGTTGGTGGTGCCACGGGAGTGCAGGGATAGCCTACTGAGGTTGGCGTATGACATACCACTGGCAGGACATCTAGGGGTGAGAAAAACGGTGGCGGCTTTAGAGAAATTGTTTTGGTGGCTGGGGTTGAAGGGGCAGGTGGTAACCTGGATAGCAAGGTGTCATACGTGCCAGAGGGTTGGAAAACCTAACCAAACAATTCCGAGAGCCCCGTTGCACCCCATTCCTGTCAGTGGACCGCCCTTCAGTAAGGTCATCATTGATATGGTCGGACCCCTAACCCCTACTAGTGCCGGTAATAAATTTCTATTAACTATCATGGATGTGGCCACTCGTTATCCTGATGCATATCCAATGAGAAATGGCACGGCGAAAACTGTTGTCCGGAACCTGCTCTTGTATTGCTCGCGGTATGGTTACCCGCAAGAGGTGCAATCGGACCAAGGTTTTAATTTTACCTCTAATCTGTTCAAACAAACTATGATTCAGCATGGCATCAGCACTGTCGTCTCTTCTGTGTATCACCCGGAGAGTCAAGGGGTGTTGGAGAGGTGCCACGCCACGCTGAAAAGCATGCTTCGATGTTATTGCGCAGAGAACGGAAAGGATTGGGACCTTGGTCTGCCGTATGTTTTGTTCGCGGCAAGAGAAGTACCTGGAGAGAGTCTCGGTTTCAGTCCGAATGAGCTTGTTTTCGGGCATCAGGTGAGGGGCCCTCTCCACATGGTGAAGGAGATTTGGGAGGGTACCGCTAAGCCATGTTCTATGTTGAGATACGTCCTCGAGAGCAGAGAGAGAATGCTTAGAAGTCTGGAGCTGGCCGGGCGTAATTTGGTGAGTTCGCAGGCCCGTATGAAGGACAGGTACGATACTAAGGCGAAACTCCGGGAGTTTCGGGTAGGTCAAGAGGTGTTGGTCCTGTTGCCTTTGGCAGGTCATCCTCTGGCTGCCAAGTACGCTGGGCCTTATCGGGTGGTGTCAAAGATCTCCGATCTAGATTACCTCGTTGCCACTCCAGACCGGAAGAAGCGTAACCAACTATGCCACATTAATTTGTTGAAGGAGTATGTGAGGCGCCCACCTGAGTCACTAGCTGTCCCTGTGTTGACCTGCTACGGTCATGGTGGAGAAGGAGAGGGGGGCAGCAATGATCAGATGGATGATAACTGGGATTATCATGTCTCGGCTGATCAGTGGGCGGGGAATTCGAACCAATGTGTGCATGATGCTCTGGCGCACCTGCCGGAGGAACAGCAGGTGGCAGTGCAGCGCCTGTTCGATTCATACCTCACTGTATTTGCCGAGCACCCAGGCCTCACTACTCAAGCGGTGCATGACGTCGATGTAGGAGAGCACCCCCCCTTCAAGTCGATACCTTATCGGGTGCCACCCATTAAACTCCCAGCGCTCAGGGATGAGCTGGAGTATATGCTGGCGAGCAGCTTGATCGAGAAGGGGGCAGTACGGTGGACTTCTCCTGTCACTCTGCAGCCCAAACCTGATGGAAAAGTTCGGTTCTGCATTGACTTTAGGCGGTTGAACGGGTTGACCCCCACCAACGCATATCCTCTTCCCCGTGTGGATGACAGTGTGGATAAGATCGGGAAAGCAAGGTACTTGACCCAGGTAGACCTCGTCAAAGGCTACTGGCAAGTACCACTGTCTGAGCGGGCTAAAGAGGTGTGCGGGTTTGTGGTGGATGGCAGTACTTACCGTTGCAACGTGATGCCATATGGTCTGAAAAATGCACCGGCCACTTTCTAGAGCTTAATGAACGACATCGTAGCAGACATCCCAAACTGTACTGTCTACCTTGATGAGGTGATCATTTATGACAACGATTTCCAAAGTCACTGTGAGCACATAGAAGCCTTATTTAGTCAACTTAGTAAAGCAGGCTTGGTGGTTAATCTGGGCAAGTGTGACTTTGTGCAAGCCACGGTGCAGTATCTGGGGTTTGTGGTTGGGTTAGGGCAGGTGAGCCCGCCCCAACAGAAGATACAGGCTATCGACTTGTTCCCCAGGCCGACCACCAAGCGGCAGATCATGAGACTTTTGGGCATGATTGGGTATTACCGCCGCTTTATAAGAGGCTATTCTACTGTGTTAGCTCCTTTGACAGATCTACTAGCCAAAGATAAAAAGTTCCGCTGGGCACCTGAGTGTGAGCAGGCGCTTCGAGTAGTTAAACACCTTTTATGCACTCACCCTATCCTCAGGGCCCCGGACTTTGAACGACCATTTCAGTTGGCGACTGATGCCAGCGGAGTAGGGGCTGGTGCCGAGTCTTGAGCATCCAGTCAGTTTCTTTTCAAAGAAATTTAATTCAGCACAGAAAAACTATTCGGTTGTTGAAAAGGAACTGCTGGCAATCGTGTTAGCGCTCAGACACTTTGAGGTCTATGTTCCTGCCTATGGGCCAGTCGTGGTAGTGTATACCGACCACCACCCGCTTAAATTCCTCAATCAATTCCACAACCGGAATATGAGGCTGACCAGATGGTCGCTCATGTTGCAAGAGTACAACTTAGACATTCGCCATATTGCCGGTTGTGAGAATGTGATTGCGGACTGTTTGTCGCGGGTGGAGGATCCGGGGTAGGCTACCACAGTATGTAGGTATAGCCTCCTGTCTTGGCTCGCGGTGTATTTTTGCACTGGTGCTTGTTGGCTCGCGTGTGTAGCATCAGCGTAGGGTCGCAGGGCAGGAGTTGTTGGCTTTGATTAGAAGAAAATTAGGCTACATCTATAGTAGCCGCCAAAAACAACATTAAAATAAAATATGAAAAATTAAATAAAAACTCTTTCTTTTTGATAATTAATTTTAAGATAATATTGTAGCTGAGTACTGAGTGCAGATGATTTTCCCTCAGTAGGCTGTGCTTCCTAAAGCTCGCTCTGGGAGCACAATGTTATGAATTAATGTATTATATTTGGGAAGGGTGATAAGATTTGTTTTATATATAAATGTTGTATTTTTGTTTAGGAGACTGAGCTTGCATTCCATGAGTGGCAGAGTGGTTAGGAGTGGCAGATTCTAGCGACATTCCGCCTGTTCTGATATGGGCTCATGGTTGAGTGTCCCATATCTTGGGGGGGTGTGACGCCTCCCGGCGTTAGCAGAATGGTTGCGTGGGGCATTGCAGCTCGCTAGCGCTTGCCAGGATGGGGGGATGGGCTACAGTTGTCCTAGAATGATCTGCTTTATGTAATTAGTGTCGTGTTGCCACAGACAGTCTAGAAATGGTCTTTGTTTTGGTCTGTGACCGCGCCTTATATTTTATATTCGCTATAATATAAATGTTGCTTGTGTGGGAGGCGAGCGAGAGAGGGTGAGGGAGTACACCTGGCAGCGGGGTGAGCTATGACGCGGCTCGCTTGGGCGCTGACGGCGTTGGCGGCCGGGTGGTCAACTAGTCCCTTCCCATCGCGGCCTCGTGTTCTTTACCAGCTCAGAGCTTGCCTGACACGCGTATCGCCTACATCCTTTGCAATTCTGTCCCCCATACTCGCCACTTTGCATACTATTTCTCTCTCTCGACTTCTCCTTTCTCATTCTCTAATCTTTATTAAACTCAACATCTCTTCTGGTTTCAGCATAGACGTTCACCGTCGACCAGTCGTATTGTACGCGAAGCTCTCATAGATTTCCATGTATTAGGTTAAGGAGATATTAGGCTTTATTGAGGTTTGGAGAGACGGACCTTTTCCGTATGTGTCCTCTCTCGGGAAGGTTGTAGACCAGTATATGTCTCCCTGGCAAGGTGTTGAGTGATTCTGCTTGGTTATCTAAAGCTAGACTAGGGGTAAGGTTACTGTGTCGTTGTCTCCGATGTGTGCAGTGTTAGCTAAGCCCTGCACGACATCGACAGGTACTGTGGGAGCCTAAGTTGTCTTCGGGTGGGTTTACTTTGCGAGCACAGCGCTGTGGTGTGAGAGGGCCATAGCCTATCCCTCACAACATAGTGCTGCCTCTTTGTGTTGACTTCTGAGGGATCGCCAGGATAGAACTAGGTACTAGAGACCTAGATTTATTAAGAGAGCATCCCCGTCATATAACGTAATCTTCATTATACCACCTTCGGACAACGTTAGGCTACGAGCCGCATGCTCGCCCATTGTTGCACTGCCTTGATACCCCAGCTAGACTTTATTAAGTGAGCAGACACTGGTTAGAGATAAGCCCCCATTATTATATGTATGCTACATTATTATTCACTGCACTTTTGAGCCGAGGTTGTTGTTGAGTTGCACAACCCTAGTAGGCTGTTGCATTGTGTCACGAAGCATTTCTTTAGTTGTCGAGTATTACTACCTTTGTGCAGTCTTTATTATTCGCCTGCCTATTATTACTATATGTCCTAGTATTTATTGTGACCCGTATTCTGCATTATAATTGTTCAAGATTCTTTACGAACATCTTCCCAGCATCAGACTTATTTCAGAAGTTTCCAGTTGATGTTGCAGGACTAGCATTGCACTTTCTTTAATACAGGAGTGCCAGTTATTTGAGTATCTACCGTAACGTTAATTAATCACGTTAACTATCTTTTCTTTGTGTAACGTAATCGAGTAATCTTTTACTGTTTGAGAATAGGCGGTTTCATCGAGCGTCAGCCTAGTGTGTGTGCACCAGTTACCAAGTCATAGGATACCTCGTTGTCCAGGCACGACTCAGGGCGGTAATGGTGTTTTGTTTTCCAGTGTTTAAGGCAGGGGTTGGATCTAGTGTTACCGTTGTTGCATTTTGCCATTATCTTGTCCAATGTTGAAGATCCCTGTGTCTTTGAGAACCTGGATCGTAACAATATATATATATATATATATATATATACAGTATATATATATATATATATATATATATATATATATATATATATATATATATATATATAACTAGAGAGAAATACAAATATATATATTTATATAATTATATATATATGTTTTATATGTATATATAACTATATTTCAATCTATATAGAGTTAGATATATTTATGCATTTTCTACTCATACTTGATAAGTTTTTGAAAAGAAAACAGAAATCATGTTTCCATCATCAAACTTCATCATGGTCATCAAGTATTTTTAATTACTATTTTTGTTGCATTAATGTACGTTTTTTTACTCATTCAGCTCATCTCCCAGCACAAGGCCTCCGTCACCGATATACAGAAGCAGTCCCACGGCAAATCATTGCTCCACACACAGATACGGAGCTTCTGTGATGCTTTGGAGTGTAAGCTCTTGCGGATGGACCCTCTCGAGGTGGATGAGTTCATGTGCAATGTTGATCAGCAGGCATTGCAGACAATGAAGGCATCGAGACCTGGAGTTGTGGCTTCACCTACAACCATATGTCCTGTGGTAACGAGGCAGGCGGACACTCCAGCAATGGTGTACGAGATACCTTTGGCAAGTGTCAACACCACCAACACCAACGTCGCACCGTTACATTTTCCGCCTATCAACTACCAGGTACCACTGGCGTATGCATCGGGCGACCCGCGGACACCGATGACACAACTGCCGGTACAGATCCTTCCTGCCCTTGCTCCTACACATGTTCAGGGACAACCTCCTCAAGTTTTTACAGTACCCTACCATGGGCAACATCCACGTCTCCCTCCCACAACCCGCTTGATGCCAGGGACAACACCTTCACCTGCACCTTCACCTGGGGTATTCCACATTTTGTCACCAGGGCGACCAACAGAGACCCAGTCACCTGTCACAATGATGGACACCATGCTTCATACCCCTGCCGCGGCAAGCAGCACGGTCGCCCACCTGCAATGAATGAAATGATTTTTTTTTTTATTTTTTTTTTTTATTAAATCCATGTATTACCAAAAAAAAAATACAAAGTTCTATTATTTTCCTCTCTTCCCTGTGTCATTGTTGATAAATTATACTTTAACATTTAGTTACCTTATATGTTAAAAATGTCTCTAAATTGTTGTTCCGGTAAAGTAAAAATTTAAAATTAATTCAGCAAAGACATGTATAAATAAAATCATCTTATTTTTGATACATTGGCGGCACAATATCTATATTTAAAAAATTTACAAAGAAAACGAATCTTATATATTTCTTCTACACAAAAATCAATTCATAAGAAAAACTTAATAAATTCATATGAAATACATTTAATATACTTGAATGTTAGTAGTTGAGGTATTTTATGAAAATAAGATATTACTACTATATTATTATGGCTATGTAAAACGTATGAAAATAACTAGACATTCACAATAACTTAACATTCACAATGACAAACAGTATAACTGAGTAAAATTAATGGAATATATTCCTTATGCACAAAATCAAACTCATAACAATATTTATCAATTAATAATTCATACTATTGATAAACACGAATGTTAAGAGTTGAGTTACGTTCGGAATATAATATATTATTGAGATATTAATATACCTATGAAAAACGAAAAAAATATCTAAGATAATGAATGTAATGTATTTGATAGACACTCAATAAAATTCATACAAATAGTTATCAAGGAATAATACATGAAATTGATATACCTAAATATTAATACTTGAGGTACTTTGTGAATATAAGATGCTGTTAATATATTACTATAACCTAAGACATAAATCTGAAAATATACTACTCGAAGAAGTACACAACGATATAATGTATTTATAAAGAAATGGATGAGTTTATTCTAGCCGAGACTCACCCTGGTTCAAATCACGGTGGATCATGAATAACTTTACGAATATGATTGGTAGTCTTTGGTGGGGTGCTGAATTTAATAAAATATAGATTAAAATTTGTGTATGTTTGTGGGACTGACATATACGGGTGGCTAGTCACGTACGCCACAATGACCATGGATGTGTGTGTGTGTCTGTGCGGCCATGAAGCAATGTACAAGGTCACAACTGACCACCCGGGGGTGAGTGCGTGCGTGAGTGTGTGTGTGTTTGTGTGTTACACACAATCAAACTCATAAAAATATTAATCAATGAATAATAAATATTAATGATAAACACGAATGTTAAACCTTCCGACCCTGGCTGCCTTACAAAAGGGCGGAGGTCGTTCCGGGCGATCTGGCCGAAAAACGTCTAGGCCTAGGCTACCGTATCTTTATTATTTTAACTGCTAGAAATTTCCCACGCATCTCTAAACGTAGTGCGGTTTCCAATATGTATACTGGCGTTGAGTAGAGCTCTCTAAGTCAACTGGTTCAGTTGTGATGACGATTTCCGTGGACCGAATTTTTCCGCGATGTTGACAATATCGGAGCATTTCAGACACTAATTTCGTCATACCATACAACAACAACATTGATCTGAAGTCTCCTTCTTGTTTTCGGAGGTGCGGTGACGCAATGACGGGCTTTGTTTACATACGTCGGACGCACGGCGTTCAGACCAAGCTGAATAGGCTTTCAAGCTTACTGCCTTTTATAAGGACACCCGGGGTCCTGCCCATCCGCCGCGGTGTCCTTATAAAAGGACACCCGGGCTGGAAGGGTTAAGAGTTGAGTGACTTTAGGAATATAAGAGATTAATATATTACTTCACCTATGAAAAAAGAAAAATATAAGCAAGATAATTAATATATTTCTTTACCTATGACAAAAGAAAAATATAAACAAGTTAATGAATCTAATATATTTCTTAGACACAAAATCAAATTCATACAAATTTCAATCAATGATTAATAAATATTAATTATATACCTGAATGTCAATAGCTGAATTACTTTGTGAATATAAACAAATATAATTATATTACTATACGTGTGATAACAAAATATGAAAATAAATCCTCGAAAAAGTACACAATAATAAAATGTGTGTGTGGGTGAGTGTGTGTGTGTGAGTATCGGCTGGACAGCCAGGGTCGCAGGCTGTATGGTGGGTCGTGGTTGTATTTAGAGATCAAACACTGGCACCATGAAACACCTGGGTCTGTGTGTATGTTTGTGTGTGTGTGAGTGTCGGTGGGGTGGGTGACTCCGATAATTAGGCACCTGGTTCTACTTTAGACAGGTGTTTTCATGGTCCAGCTAGAGAGGAAGTTTTTTGTATGTTTCGTTCATTTTTGTCATCCAACATGTTCATAGCTAGTAAATAATATTATGTCTATGTAATTCGAATATTCACCCAATATGACATTAGACAGATGTTGTTGAATTAAAGAAGTTATCATACAACTAATGTTTTCTTACTACGCACATTACTTGGTCATGACATGGAGTAAAAGTTAAACAATCATTACATTATTTTAACATTTTATTAGGTTATGTTTTAGGTTTCGGATGGGGTTCGTCCTATCATTCTGTTTTGTCATTCAACACTTCCAGCTGGTGAGTTGTAGTAGTGATTGAGGCTCTCACGCAGAGTCTTCCCATCATTGCTACCTGTGTTGCCACGCTGCCTCCCAACACGGTCTAGAATTTCTGCTGGACACACCAAATTTACGATTTCTCCTGTTGCAATGTTCTCCTCCACGACAAAACCCTGTCGATCAGAGGGATTCCCGTCACGAAGGACATTGTGTAGACAACAGCAGGCCATCACAACGGGTTCAACGCAATTCAGATGGAGAGGTATGGTCGAAAGGAGACACCGGAACCTGTAATGAGAATGGTTAAAACAATTAATTAAGTTAAGTCTGTGTAAAAAATATATTAGTTTTTCAATGAAAAAATATGTCCTTTATTTATATTTAATGTAATTATTCTTGGTTCTTGTCTTACGTTAATAGTATTATATTATTATTATCATCAGGATTAATATCAAAGTCACATAAAAAGTTAGATACATATATTTAATAATTAGTTAAATGTATTTCTTAACCACGTAACATTGAGGTTTGATTATGAGTAAATTAAGTTACAGGATCGCTTCATAGATTCGATTCAGGTCTCAATCAAATAATATGAAAAGCAAAAATAATATTTTGAAGCTAAAAGAATTGTCTTCAGCTTAGGAAATCACTAGAAGTAACAATAAAACAGCCATGTTAGTCTAAGGCGATATTACTAATAAGAGACAATAGTATCACCGTACTAAGCACCGTTAAGCAATGTAAGCTTAATTAAAAGAAAATGAAAGAACTCGTAAGTATTAATGTAAAACAATAGTATTACTTTCATCATAACCCAATTACTTAAAGAGTTGCTTTAGTCCACAAGTTAGTCAACTAAAATAGTTAAGTACATAATAGTAGCATTAACGTTAATTCCCAATCAATTAGTTAAGTACATAATAGTAGCGTTAACGTTAATTCCCAATCAAATAGTTAAGTACATTATAGTAGCGTTAACGTTACTTCCCAATCAAATAGTTAAGTACATAATAGTAGCGTTAACGTTAATTCCCAATCAAATAGTTAAGTACATAATAGTAGCGTTAACATTAATTCCCAATCACATATCTCACTAACCAACATAACGTAAGTGTTTACACCGAACACACTTAACACACACTTATATAATCTGACTGACAGTCACAATCCCATTATAATACTTCACCCAGTCTTCCTCCAGCTGCAAGTTCACCTTCCCCAACTCCAAATTAGACTGATTTGAATGCCCACTACTCGGTCTTATATACTAAACAATGATGGTGTAGCAACGAATCAGGAGGCGGTTGATGGTGCGCGCTCCAATCACAGCTCCTCTAGTTGCGTAAGAGGTGCGTGGTCCAATGGAGTCTCCTGGCGTCGATCATACGTCATAGCGTCGGGTCATCGAAGTAGTTAGCAGGGTCCCCTATGACACATGCAAGTGTGAAGGCTTGTTTGCTGGTATGCGGACGAGCTGGTTTCCCCCTCGCTCGCTGGTCTGCTTCGCCACCTGGGTAGTTTGGCACTCCTTCAACTCTAATTCTAACTCTTAAATTAACATACAGGGCTCCGTATGTCAGAATATATATATATACTGAATATACACACATAAAAACAATGGATACATTTTTTTTTAATTCGGCTTTTACCTGGCAGACATGATACCAAACGCATTTTCAACCACTCGCCGGGCTCTGGATAGGCAGTAATTGAGCATACAATTATGCAATTATGCACGTCTACAAAAGTATTATGAAAATCTAAGTGCAGGATGTCTATGGCTCTAGTTTTGCCACTCACCCCATGAAATAACCCTTCATATAACGTGCCAGTTCTTGGAAATGTCTCTAAATGGTGTGACACATAATTATAAAAGTAGTAGTAGCTTCCTATACCACATCCTCTACTCCTCACCCCATTATAGTCCCCCCCCCCCCCTTCCCTCCTCAACTAGGACTTTTTGTCCTCATTTATTCAGTCAATGGGTTTATGTAATGTAGAAAGTTGGCAAAGCATGAAAAGTGTTGCCTGAAATCACTCTTTGAAATCCATAATTTAGTGTTTGATATACAGGAAGTAAATTACATAATTTACCAATATCCTTCTTACAGTTTTATTTTCATAGAATCTATGACTTCTGATGTCAAGCTAACTGACTGATAATTCTTGGGACACTCATGATCCCCTTGCTTAACCCTTCTGGCACGGGCTCGCTATCCTAAGGACATTGTTGAGACCCAGGAGATATGGCCGAAATACGTCTACGCCTAGGCTACCGTATCTTTGTTATTTTAACGGCTAGAAAATTTCAACGCATCTCTTAACGTACTGTGGTTTCCAATCTGTAGACTGGCATTGAGTAGAGCTCTCTAAGTCAACTGGTTCAGTTGTGATGATGATTTCCGGGGAGCGCATTTTTCCGCAATTTTAGCAATATGACACACTTTTCAAGACTAAATCTGTCTTAGCAGACCACACAACAACAAAGCTCCGACGTCCGCTTGCTTCCAGAGGTGCGCGCGTCGCCTCCGACAGACTTTGTTTACATATGTCGGACGCGCGGCTTTCAAAACAAGCTTAATAGGCTTTCAAGCTTACGGATTTTAAAATGCTGCCCGGGCTCCTGCCCAGCTGCCGCGGTGTCATTTTAAAATGCTGCCCGGGTGGGAAGGGTTAAAGGCTGGGGTAACAGTGGCCAGGTTACAGTTTGTGGTTTCCTCTCCAGTGTCTAGCAATTTATTGAAGACTTTCACCAAGAAGGATGTCACACGACCACACACTTCTCATAACTCGGGTTATCGCACAGAGAGAGAGAACAAATTTCATAAAAACACACGTACTCAACCTGACTCATGTTATTTCTCCTATCGTACTTCATTCAAACTCACTGTGGTACACTTTTCCCAACTACCTCTAACTTGATATAGTACTTATTTTCGTCATTGTACCTTGTTCTGCTCGGTTGGTAGAGGCTCAATGTTTACATTGTAAACAACACATATGCAACACATATTTGTTTATAAACATAAACATTTGTTTATAAACTTTCGAACTAAATAAACCAAAACAGGGACAACACAATACAAAGGCAAAATAACTTACACAAATCGCTATGTGGAAATAGCGCTTTAGCAAAATATAATTTTGAAATAAAAGAACATAAAACCACCACATAGGGTATACATCACTACCTGGACAAGTTAATATGTTTCCCAAGCAAATTAGTCGAACACATAACGCACTCTCGCCATGTTCAAGGAATTAGTCAATTTGGGTAGTTCAGGGCGTTCTGGTAAATTCTACTAAATGCTGTAAGTATAAAGAAACTACATTTAATTTCAAAATTTTATATTACAGGAAATTGGCAATTTGTCAAGATGTTAACAGTAGTACAATTCACTATTAATAATGTTTTAACATTTATAGTATGCTTAATAATGTGTATTTGTATTTGCTTTTATCCACTTTGATTTGCTCATAATTTTCCCTAAAGCTTGTATGGTGTTACTTATGAATACATTTAATATTAGTTCACCTCATAAACATGTAATTATTTTTGTTCTCTTAGTCCATGTAAGTTTCTGATTGTCTTTATGATCCTGTTTGGTATTCGCAGACTACGTCTACCTGTGTCGTATTCCTTTTGGTTCGGTTCACATTCCCATGTTTACATTTGTGTTATGTCTAGAATATATCCATTCTGTTCATATTTTCAGATTCCTCCGACCTCTCTTTATTTTCCCTCTTCAGTCTTCTTCCACCCCTCCACCACCTACCCGTTTCCTCCCCCACTCTTCTCCCACCTATGGTATACCTAGCTCGTTTGCATCATATTCTCTCCAGTGTTTGTTCTAACTCGTCTACTGATTTGTGTACATTCTACTCCAGTTTGGATAGCATTTAGAATACAATCTTTTTGGACGAAATCTTTATACAGAAAATCCCTTTGTGATTTACCGTATACCAAGTTAATTAAGTATAAGCTTAGGATATAAAGGTTACAAACTTGTATGTGATCTACTGTCTACACTAACTCATCCTATCTATGGATTTAGTTTGTAAATTACCTTCTTACGGTTGAAATGGTATATTTGTTAGTAGTCTTGGCAAATCCAACGTCAAGGCTATTAACCTAATTGCAATGACGACTTGTCTATTTTGACTGCTATGTCGTCATTCCAACCGCGGTTAAAAAGAAAACGTCTAGAGTCTACTCCTTATCTTGCTCTAGGAGACGTTGTACATTAACCAAAACTACCACCGAAGGTGAAAAAAGCATAGAAGAGAAGAAAAAGGGGTTTACCTTAGTTACCGCTTAAGGCCCATCCCGTGTTCCGTCATGTGCAGATCCCTGTCGAACGTGCGCATGAGCGACCCTCTCTTGTTATCATTTTTTCACGCGCCTCCATTGATTGAGTCCGCTTTTGTTGTGCTCCTTCAATTCACCCTGTTTTAGGTTCGTTTCGGCTTTTCTGGCCTTCTTTTTGCTAGACAGATGTTACGTGATCTAGGACACACCTAAATGGGCTCCTCAGTGTGTTTAATGGAGACGCGTGTGGAAATAGCTACCGAAGGTACGGGGGCGCTTGGCGTTCCCCGTCTATATGTTTTCATTCTTTCTCTTTTCATATTCTTTTTTCCTGTTAGTCTGGGCATAGTTTAGCTTTTAGCTTCAATTAGCCTAGCTTGTTTATCATTCAGGAATTGCTATGCCCTTATGAGTTCTCATTTTTTCATAGCCTAGGTGTACAGTTGGTTCACAATCTGAGATTTCGTGGTGGCGGTGCTGTTTGTAGTGTTTGTGTCAGCCGCATAACTAGCGTTATTCCCGAGTCCCCCCTTTCGAGCCTTCACTGTGTCTCAAGGGCCTGGGCGCTTAGTGGTTCGTGATACCCAGAGGTACCCCACGGGGGCCTCTCCCTCACTCCACAGGGTTTTTCGCCCCTGACACATTCTCTACTCGCGGCTAGGCCACCCTTTTTCTCGCCAGTTTCATTACTGGTTTTTTGTTCCCTTCCTGTTTTCACCTCCATCCTTTCATTACTTTTGCCCAATCCTGGGGTACCCCACGGGGGCCCCTGTTGTGCCAAACCACCCAACCTGCCACTTCTCCTCATGGGCTTTGCTCTATCTCTGTGGGTTGGGTGGTTCCCAGGGGATGTGCCTCCTCTCCCCTGGTGTGCCTTCCTTGCCTCTCCCTTGACCGGTCGAGTCAGGATATTATCAAGGAAGACACTGCTCAGCTAGATGGTCACGGTCATCGTCGCTTGGAGTTCATAAGGAGTTGACGCTTGTTTGCCGGCCTTTTTTGGTTTTCCTAGACGCCCCTCTCGCTTGTTCGGCACCGGGCCCTCTTGGCCGTTCCCGCAAGTTTGCGGTGTGCTCGATTCGGCCCTCTGGGTCATTTCGGCTCCCCGCAAATTTGCGGTGATCGCTGGGGGTCGCGTGGCGATGTGGGAGGTTTGTGTCGGTACGGATCTACCTCCATTGGCCCGCAAATTTGCGGTTATAGTTGGCTTTCACTGTTGACCCTTTTTTGTGTCATATTGTTGCCTGATACTATATTGGTGTATGCACTTTCCTGGTGTTATAGGCCCTGCATGTAAGATGTTGAGTGGTGGTTAACACTTTCTCCATCTTTGCAGGTTCTGCTGGTGCTCTTCCGCCTCGGCCGCCCTCCTCACCTACCTCTGTGCTCCCGGTTTAGGGTGAGTACAGATACCTGTTTGCATGTGTGTTCCTGTTTCCCCATGCTCCTTCTCTGGTTCTTCTTGGACATTCTCTCCACTTACACCTTCGACGTGCTGCTTCTGGTGTGTGTTCTTCTCGTGCTGGTCGGCTGCTTTGCTTTCGCCTTGGTTGTCGCTCCCCGTGCTTGGTGAGCCACATGTCCTGCTTGCGCCACTCGCTCTTTGTGTCCTCTACGGCCTACCTCCCTGCTCTGTGTGGCCCGTGTCTGGCCCTGGTGGTTGTGCTGCTCCATGGCCCTGGTTCCTCGGCGGCGGCTGTGGCCTCTGCTTCCCTTCCGTCGGTGTGGCCGATGGTCTCCCGCCACATTGGGCCTGTGGGCCGTCGTTCCCCGGCCTTTGTTGCCGCCCGGTTCTGCGTCACCCTGGGTATCCCTGCCCCGACTGCCGGCCGTTCACCACGGCCCGTAGCCTCGTAGGTGGAGCTCTCGTCTCACACACGAGGGGTGGGGGGTTCACTCCCAGACCGGGCGGTGCCGGATTGGGCTTGTCTCCTTTCATGTGTTAGCCTCAGTTCGCCTAGCTGTAAATTGGTACCTGGTATTCGTGGACGACGTTGTGCCGTCCCTTCTGGGGTTGGCACAAATGGTACAAGGCGAGCTGGGTATCATATGGTTCCCCTACGCTACTGGTCAACTTAGGCCTCCCCGCTCTCGCTCGCCTCGCTACTGCCCCTCGTCGTCCTCCTGATCGCCTTGACGTCGCCCGTCGCCCTCGTCTTGGTTCTCGCCCTGAGGCCGGGGTTAGCGGCTCTGCTCCTATGCTCCCTCCCCTGGCCTCTACGGTTAGGGGCTCTCCTCCCTTCCGCCCGCTTTCCTGGCCCGGCCGACTTCCTCTTACGTTGTCCTCTCCGCGTGCGGTTGTTCGTGCTGTCGCTGGCCATCTGCTCCCTCCTACACTGTCCAGGAGGGTCCGCCTGGGTGTCGTTGCTTCTCCTACTTCACCTGCTTCCGTGCCTCTTCTTCCTTCACGGTCTCGTCCCAAGGTGGGGGTCCCTCCCTCCTCCGCCTCGGTGTCGGGCCGCCCTGTTCTCTCAGCCCCGGGGGTGTCCTTGCTCTGTTTCCCCCCGCGGCTCCTTCTGGCCTCCTTTCACCTGGCCGGCCTTCCCCCTCCCGTCGTCCTGCTCCTCCTCCTTCTTCTCTTCCTGCCCTTCACTTCCCGTCTCGCCTGGGGGGTACCCCTCCTCTTGCCTCGGTGAGGTTTCGGGGTCCCCCTTTCTCGGGTGCTGTCGTGTCGCTGAAAGAGGGGAATGGTGCTGTTTCCCCCTCGGCCGTTCGTGTTCGGGGACGGGTCCCTCTACGGCGACACGGCCGTCGTCGCTCGCCTTCCTTGGGCCGCGACGCTGCTTGTTCGTGTCGTGGGTCTCGCTCCCGCTCACGCTTGTCCCTGCGGGCCGACCCTTCTGGGTGGGGGGGGGGGGGGTCGCCTCTCTCGATTCGATTGTTGGCTTTGCAGGGCTGGGTTGTGTCACGCTTCGACGGGTGCTTGGCGTCGTTGGACGCCTCCCTCTTCTCGCGCTTCTTGGCGGTGCCTCAACCTCAGCGCCTCGCCCTTCCTACCCCTGCTACGGTCCCGCTCCCTTCTGCAGGCCTACGCTCTGGTCAGACTTCAGCCGCGCTGACCTCCTTCCGGCTGTTCAGTCCCTGGCTGTATTGCCGGGTCTGTCCTCCTATGGGTCGGGTTTGTGCGACGCCGGTCCGCCTGGCTTCGCCGTCTTGCTCGGTCGCCCTCTCCCCTTGGCGGCATGGTTTGCTGTGGCCTTCGCCTTCACACCGTGCCATCGCCGGCTCTCCTTCGGTCCCTCCCTTAGGTTACTAGCCTTGATGTTGGACTGGGGTCGTCCCTGCTTTTGCCTCCTCTTGTGTCTGTCGGCAGGTTGGCCGGCGCGTTCTGGTCCTGGATGGGCGCGCCCGTTCTTGACCTTTGTTCTATTGCTCCCCCGTTCTTCTCTCACCCGGATCAGGCCTCTGTCGCCACGGTTTTTCCCTTGCGACAGGGGGTGACGGACTTCTTGTCTTGTCTTTCGGTTCCCTCCAGCCGTCTGTCCCCACCTGCGGCTTTTCGGGGCGTCTGCGCCAGGCGCTCTTCGCGAGGGTTTGGACCGCGTTCTGCGGGTCCACCTTCGGCTCGCGGTGTCTTTGGTTCCCGAGCTGAAGGCGGTTTTGTGCGCGGCTCCTCGGCGCCTCCCGACAGTGCGGTCCTCGTTCTGCCGGCCGGCCCCCTTGGATATTGTCCTCTGCGCTATATATGTCGGGGTTGTTTCAGCTGGTTGCTTGGGTATGCTCGCTTCTCTGTCGGCGGCCCCTGCTTCCGACACGCGACGACGCGCTGTGTCGTTGCAGTCCCTGCTTCCGTCCCGCACCGTCGTGCTGTGTCGCACGCGGGGTCTTCTCGGTCCCGTCCTTCTGCCGGTCCTCTTCGGGGTGCTGCTCCGAGTGCTGCCGCCTTGCGCGGCCGCAGGACTGGGACGTTGCAGGCCAATGCGTCGATTCCGCCTCGCCTTTCTGTTCTTGCCCCTTTTCATCCCCGCTGTGTCGGGGCTGGCCGGTCTTCCACTTCCGGCCGCCCTTCGACGTGGTCTGCCCCGCGCCTGCCTGGGGTTGGGGGGGGGGGGGGTAGAGGTCGACGTGGCGCTCGTGCTCGCACGGCCCGTACCGAGGGTACCTCCGCGTCAACACAATGTGTAGTTCTCTGGGTCGGCCTCCTTGTTCTCCTTCTCGCCTGGCCGACCGGGTCGCTCCCCTCCTCTCGGGTGCTCCCTCGGGTTGTTTTTGCCCTTGCGCCCCTCGGTTGCCGCGAGGGACGTTGGGGGCGGCGGGTTGCGCGGTGGGGTCTCACCTGGTGGTGGACGTCTCGACCCCCTTTCCGCTCTTGTCACCGCCGCCGGCCCATCTCTTCGGTGGTGGCCCACGTGCTCCCTTCCATGCCCGAGCTGGGTGGCGTCGAGGGAGTTGGCCGCCGGTCGCCCGGTTTTCCTCTCCCCTGTCTTTCTGGTCCCGTCGACGGCCTGCGACGCGATGCGACCGTTGGTGGTTCTGTCGGCCCTCTACGGGCGCGTCGTGCTCACACGGTTTCGGATGCTACCGGTACCCCTGGTACGCCTGGCCCTGTGCCCTCTGTCGTGGGTTGTCTCGCTGGCCCTCCGGGATGCGTCTTGGCTCGTTCCTCTCCATCCTCTCTTCCAGCGATTCTTGGCCGTTCGGTCTTCCGATCGTGTGTTCCTGTTCGCCGGCCTTCCCTTCGGTCTCCACATCGCGCCGCGGTTCTTCTCCGCGCATGTGGGGCAGGCTCTGGGTCCTCTCCTCAGGAGCGGGCTCCAGCTCCTGTTTTCCTTGGCCGACTGGTTGGTTGTTTCCGAAGCCCTCGGCCTGTGCGTTGGCTTAGCCCTCACAGTCGTTCGCACCGTCGCACGGTTAGGGTTCCCCTTTTGGTGTTCCCGTTTCACGCTTGACCCCGTCGCGTGTCGTGCCATGGGTCGATCTCGCATGGGTTTTCTCCGGCGCTACGGTGACCCGGGGTCTGCCGACCGCGGTGCTCCTTCGGTGGACGGTCTTCGCCGTGTTGCACTCGGTCTCCCTCCTGGGGTGGCTCTGGGACTCGTTCGTGGGACTCGTTCGTGGGTTCGCTGCTTTGGGCCGCTCTGCCCCTTTCCTTAGGGTGCCTCTGGCTCCTCCGCCTCCTCCTCATGGGCCCCGTGATGTTTCCGTTGCCCCTCTGGGTCGGCTCCTGCCGCTCCTGCGTCCCGTTCGCTGCCGCTTCGGTCTCTGGGTTGCTCCGGGCTCGCTCTCTGCGGCTGTGCCCTGGTCCGCCCCCCTCGCCGACGGTCTGGGTAGCCACAGATCCGTCGAGCGAGGTTGGGTGGGGTTCCCGATCGAACCTGGGACGTCCACTTCCTGGCTGATGGGTGGGTCTCCCTCCCCTTACCCATCTATGCCCTCGGACTGTTGGTTCCTCAGTTCTTCCTGCGGGTCCCCGCGCTGGCCCTTCGGGGTCAGTCGGTGGCCTTCGGGTTAGACGCTCAGACAGGCTGTCCCCTGTTTTCCTTCTGCGGGGGTTCCTCCAGGTCGTTGACTCTATTGGGGGTCTCGGTGGAGTTGTTCTTCCTCGCGGCCCGACACCCCTTCTCCTTGCATGCCTCCTCCCTGCCCGGGCCTGCCACCCTGTGGGCGGCCGCCCTGTCGTGAGGGCAGGGCGTTCTTGTTGAATGGGCGTTGCAACGGACTGTGTTCACCGACCTCGCGGCTTCCTGAGGTGTTCCGGAGGTCGCCTTGTTCGCATCGGGGGTGCCGCGCCAGTTGCCTTTGGACCTCTCCCTCCGGCCTCGCGCTCCGGGGGGGGTCCGGCCGCTTTCATGGTGGCCTGGTACGGGTGGCGGTCGATATACATCTTTCCGCCCCCAGACGCGCTGTTGCTGTGCCCAGTCCTCGCCAGGCTGCGGCTGTGCCACGGCTGCATCGGGCTCCTCGCGCCTCTGTGGCCGGCACGGGCTTGGTCCGCCCGGTTGCCGCGGTGGTGCCCGAGTCCGGTCCCTCTACCTGTCTCCGGCTTCCGCTTGGGCTCGGTTGGGGCCCTGCGGCCCTCGTTGGCCTTCGCATCGTGCTTGTTCATGTGGCACGGTGGCTCCCGGTCCCGGGCCGGGCCCTGGCCGGGCCCTGACTGACCTCCTGCTGCGTTCCTGGCTGTCTTCTCCTTGGGGGCCTTCCGGGTCCCGCTGGAGGTCTTTTCCTAGGTGGCTACGGGCCACTCGCCTGCCTGTTGGCTCTCCTTCCCTCGTCCTCCGCTCCTTGTTTCACCTCTTCCGTACGCGTCACTTTCGAGTCGACGCTACACGTCCCCACTTGTCTGCCGTCCGGGGGGCTCTTTGGGTCCGTCGCTCGGCTGGTCGTTCTGACACAGGTGCTGGCTTCCTTCCTGACGGCTGCCTTCCGGGATCGACCTCCTCCGCGCCTAGTCCCTCCGCAGTGGGTTCTGGGGCGGGCTCTGGTCCTTCTGGCTTTGCCCTCGTCTACGAGGGCCGCTACGCCGGTTCTGTTGCTCGGGCGTCCGCTCTTCCTTGTCGCTCTGGCCGCTGGGGTTCGGGTGTCTGCCCTAGCGGTATTGTCGTGGCCCCGGGACTGCGTGCGATTCTCCCCGTCCCTGCATGGCGTCTCGTTCGCCTCCTCCCCTCCTTTTGTTGCCACACTTGGGAGGGCGGCCCCCGTCTTTCCGGCCTTTCGCCGTCCAGGCTTTCCGGCTTGGGCATCCTCGCCATGTGTGGTGCCCGGTGTCGGCCTTGCGCTCCTCTGTTGCGTCTGTGGCGCCGCCTTCGGGTCCTGCTGTGTGGGTGTCTCCTCGGACGGGTGGGTGGCTCTCGCAGGTGCAGTTGGGGCGCCGCGTTAGTCGGACCGTTCGTGCCCGTCGCCCTGTTTGTAGGGTTTCTGCGCACGATGTCAGATCCTTTGCTGCCTCCTTCCGGTTCCTGCCGCGTCGATCCTTACCTGCCTTCGCCTCAGCGATTTTGTGGGTCTTCTATCAATTCCTTCATCTCCTCCTACCTCTCCGTGTCCAGTGTTCGACCCCCTCGGCTGGTGATTGCTCTCGGGGGTCGTGTTTCCTGGTGCTCTGGCGAAGATCCCTGGTCTTCCCCCCCTTGTCCCTCGTTCTTTTCCTTTGTTTTATATGACAAAGGGGGGGGGGGGGTACGGGTTTGCAACACTGAATTGCAAGTTTGGGATTGTATATTGTTCCAGTACATAAGTGTTTTTGCCACATTGAAAATTGTGTTTTGTTCTTGTGTTCAGTGTTTTTGTTGGTTTTTGAAGAAAAGGGATTTTGGGTACAGTACCTTTTTGGTTTCAGACAAGTCTATGTTTTTGCATTACTATGAATGACGGGCATGTGTTCAAACTGTTCATTTTAGCTACTCCTCAGTTTTTCACTCTTTTATTAGACTCTCTTGTTTAAATTGTGTCTTTGTCATTCATACTTTTGTTTTATGCATTGGTTTTTTTGGTAGGTTGGGCTTGGATGTCCTCCTCCTATTTGTTATGCAGCCTTGACGTTGGATTTGCCAAGACTACTAACAAATTGGGAGGTTTGACGTACCTCCCAACCTACCAAATAGGAAAACCTACTATTTGGTAGTAGTCTTGGAAAATCCAACGTACATAATACCCTCCCTCACGCCGGACCCCTGCCCATCCGCGTTCTTCTGCTGACGTGAGATGTGATAACAAGAGAGGGTCGCTCATGCGCACGTTCGACAGGGATCTGCACATGACGGAACACGGGATGGGCCTTAAGCGGTAACTAAGGTAAACCCCTTTTTCTTCTCTTCTATGCTTTTTTCACCTTCGGTGGTAGTTTTGGTTAATGTACAACGTCTCCTAGAGCAAGATAAGGAGTAGACTCTAGACGTTTTCTTTTTAACCGCGGTTGGAATGACGACATAGCAGTCAAAATAGACAAGTCGTCATTGCAATTAGGTTAATAGCCTTGACGTTGGATTTTCCAAGACTACTACCAAATAGTAGGTTTTCCTATTTGGTAGGTTGGGAGGTACGTCAAACCTCCCAATTGAGGTAGGAGGTGCTATATTGTTGTCTTAGGTAACTGTATTTGTATTAACTGACACTGTAATGGGCTTGTTCACGAATTATGCTATATTCAATACCTGTTCCAGCATTTTAGGGGTATGCTAGTATGTGTTCTCTAGTCAGTATATACCTTTATTTTTCATAATTTTATGTACGTAGCATTCCGAATATTTATGTTCTTCTTTACTTAGTGACAATTAATGAAATCACCTACCTGCCAGGATGTGAATAAATAATTTCTACATTACTGTTCTTGTATGTCTAAAAGCCTATGATTTTAATATCAAAATTCACTCAACATTGAAAATTTAACATATCAGTTACCAACACTAAGTTTCCTTTTAGTATGTCTTTCATTAGACAACTCCAATAACAAATTATGAGTTAATTAGCACTAGCCGAAATGCCAATCATATTGGATGTTGTTACAAACTTACTGTCATAATAGTTTGTTAAGTAGGTACGCACCAATGTTAATATAGTTAGCAACCTAATCTTTGGTGTTTCTACTTTAGATGCTAGTATGTACTTAAGCATAATGGCTGGTATCCTACAGCAACCCTGAGCGGCAATCAATGTGTCATATTCATATGCATAATTATTATGTTAGAGAATGTTTAACCCACTTGATTCCAGCGCCACAGCGTATGCGTCGGCAATGTATGCAACGCTAAACCCCAGCGCCACATACGTTGCGTCCGCTACTTCGAAATGATTTACTCTTGTCCTATGGTAGCTAGAGGCTTGAGAATGGTATGGGAAACTAACTTATGATGTTGCCGAACAGTGGCGGTACGCGGCAGCCCCCTAGCTCATCCGCGCGGGTGAGTAAGGGCGAAAGGGGAAAGCCAGTTTACCCACTTATCCCACCACCACTTGTGTGCTTATTTATTCTTATTGTATGGTAGCTAGAGGTTCAAATTCATATGGGATATACCTTTTGGTGTTGCCCAACAGCGGCTATACTTATCAATTGGCAATACCCAAGTCCCCGCCGCGGTGGGGAGTGGGGAGAGAGAGCGCAGGACTGGAAGGACTGGGCGCCCTCGCACTTCCCGCCTGGCCCAGTTGCCTTGTTTACATAATGAGTTTTGGATGTACCTCGTCGCCTAGCTAGTTGACTCCCCACCAAGTGGGGAAGAGGAGGAGGAGGATGACCCAGAGCCCACAGCATTCCTCAAAATTCCGCCAGGTCATGGTATGGGTAAGAAGAGACGAGATAGTGTGACGCATGTCCAGTGTAAGCATGCTGTACAGAACGCCTAGTCATGCCCCACTCTCGCTAGGATCGTCAGGGCAGGAACTTTGGCTGTAGTCTATGTAGAGTTTCCTAACTTAGTTCATGTGAGCCGTTGTACTATAAGTATTATGAATATGTATTTTGTTTTCATCTGAGTCAACGAGTTCTATTTTATATCATTAGTTATAAGTATTGTGTGTAAAACTTATTTGTAATGATGGGAAGAGAAACAGCCACAGTTGGGGGTCAGTGGGTGCGCCAGGCGGGAGGTGGGCCTAACTCACTAGCACTCCCCCCCCCCCCCCCCTCAGTGCTAGGGGAGCCTTTGTCTATCCCAGAGGAGAGAGAGAAATTACGTAATGGTTGTCAGTGGGCGGTCCTTAGTAGTTCACGTTGGGCTTACTAGAGGGCCGGGTATAAAAAGGGAAGTCTAGCCATTTTTTCATCAGAACTCATTAGGCAGAGCGACTTCTCATTTCCCTTGCTAACTATATATATTCTTCTGACTGATGTGAACTTTCTCTACTACCTTACATTCTTATCTCCTCTTTTCCCTGCCTGTTTAACTTCCATGGTCCCGTTGGTGCAGAGCTAGTCAGCCAACGTATTATCGCTTGAGTTCTCACGAGATACTTGCCTATTAGATAGCCTATTTTGGAAGGGTTAACTTAGAATAGGATTGATTTATGTTTGTTGCACTTGTATATCCATTTCCCTGTGTGTTATTATTATTATTCCTGTTTTCTGCTGGTCTAGGTAATGCTAGACTGGGGTAAGGCTTTTCTGTGTTACGAGTTGTTGTTTGATGCAGTGGTTAAGTGATAAACCTGCATACTCGTTCGGTCAGTGAAGCCTAGGTTGTCTTCGCGGCTGACTGTGTTGAGTTAATAATTTACAGTGCTTGAGGGCAAGAGCCTAACCACCCTGTATTTTATTAACAGTTTGTTTTTACTTTGTCAAGGAGCCGG
>JBAKBP010004726.1:112500-131558 GCA_037953745.1 Lithodes maja | reverse complement strand
GCTGTCAAATCACGCCCCCAACGGAATAGAATATGTGCGGCAAACTGTACATTCCCATAATTTAGTCACCCCTCTTACTAATGGCCACTCAAATACAAATGAAAACGTAAAGTAACCCTAAACCAAAAACATGGAACAAAAAATAGCAATAATGATAAATAAACAATTATATAAATATAATACATGCATATAAGAACACTGCCAAAACAGAAAGAGCATGGCAAAACAAAAACAATAATAACTAAACAATTAAATTAAACAAATAACCTAAACAAACACAATAATAGCAATACAAATAAATAAAAAAATAACAAAACACAAAAACAACTATAACAATACAAATAAATAAACAAATAACAAAAAACAAAAATAAGAACACAACCCTAAAAATCCTGACACAGACAAAATAAAATAAACTAATATAATTAACAAAAAGAAAACAGTGCCCAAACCGAAAAAGAATGGCACAACAAAAAATATATATCATAAAACATCATTAACAAAATGCATAAAAAAATACCCAAACTGAAAAAACACGATACAAAAGAAAAACAAAAACAGTCTAAACTAGAAAAGCGTGGCGCAAAAAAAAAAACAAAACAAAACAAAAAATATATATATATATATAATAAAAACTGCCCTTAACCCGAAAAGCACCCCCCCCCCCCCCCCCACACACACACAATTTTGTTTTTGTATATCTGTGCGAAAGAGTGAGAAATTTGAATGGATAGCTATGGATGCGTAAGAGGATTGGCCTATATTTTTGCTTTTTTTGTTTAGGTTAGTTGTGATAAAAAAGGAAGAAAAGGATAAAGAAATACAGAAAATAAACAGTGCATGGTGTGGGAGAAGAAAAAATACGTGTGTGTGTGTTGTGCAGTCTGTGTGTGAGTGTGTGTGTTGTACAGTTTGTGTGTGAATGTGTTGTGTAGTTTGTGTGTGTGCAGCGTGTATTGTGCAGTTTATGTTTATGTGTTTGTGTGTGAGACCCACATTTACACTGATATACAAACATTTACAGATATTTACATGGATACACTGACCACACAGACCTGACGATCCAAGAGCCATTCTTTTCGGTTTTGGCAGTGTTTTTATGTGTATTTTAAATGGGTGTTTATTTTTGTTTGTCTAATTTTTTTCCAGATTAGTCAATGTTTTGTTTTGCTTATATAAATTTATATATTTTTCTTGTGTCATGATTTTTTTTTTTTTTTTTTTTATAGGCTGTGTTCATATTTTATTTATTATTATTATTTGTTTTTAATTAGGCCTATTACTTTGTTTTTTTAACATGTTCTTCTGGTTTAGGCAATGTTCTTATATTTATTTCTATTATTACTTATTTTACTTTTCATCTATCATTATTACTTGTGTTTCCACGTTTTCTGTTTTGGGTTTCATTTGCATCTGAGTGGCCATTGCTTAGAGGGGAAACTAAATTATGGGAGTGTAAAACATGGAAGAGGAGGTACAGGATTGTGTGTGTGTTTGTGTTTGTGTGTGTGTGTGTGTGTGTGACTGTGTGTGTGTGTATATGGGTGTGTGTGCATGTGTGTGTGACTATATGTATGTGTGTGTTGTTTTTTTAGTGTGTGTGTGTGTGTGACTATGTGTGTGTGTGTGTGTGTGTGTGACTGTGTGAATAGTCAAGTAAATTAAATGGCGTTGCTTAAATTATGTAAATATATGTAAATGCAATAGCAAGCCTGTAACTTAAGGGGAGGTATTATATATTACTGGACCACCTTCTCCCTCATGATTAGCCCCATTAGTATTAAGATTTTAAGACGTTCACTTGATTAGTTTAACGATTTTAAAACCCTTTGCTCAAAAAAAAATAACAAAGAAATCGACCATCGGTCGAGCTAAATGTTTATCGAAAAATGTACAAATTTAGCTTGAAGGGGATGTGAGTGGGCAATCTTATAATTTGGAAGGAAGTCTGGGAAGGCATTCTTGTTAGCCTAGGGGACAATCTAAAATACATTGCTCGAAAATTGCAAGAGCAAGCAAAATCCCCAATTATAATTAAGCAAATTATCATAATAACCCTAAGACGTCTGTTCCAGATAGTGTTGAAAAGTGGCCAAAAGTGCGTCCTAATTTGTATATACAAATTCCCCCCCCCCCCCTCCACCACCACCACGTCTCTCTCTCTCTCTCTCTAAATCTAGACAATAATTTCGAGGAGGGCTGGGTAGTGTACTGTACAGCATATACGTTAAAAAAATAAGTAGGTTAAGTATCAGTAGTAAGTATTATTATCCAAATCCGAGCATTACTATAAATTTGTCATTCTAATGGGGCCTTATTTCCAGCTCTATGTCACGCCTACCCTTGGACGGAGAGAGGAGTGGGTGGAGAGAGAGCCATCTGCTTTGCTAGTCTTACCTACCAATTAGTAGCAATTTATTTTTAGAATTAAGTCTGGACTGCCTAGTAGGGCCGAAAGGTATGTGCAGTATATGTATATATATATATATATATATATGTAACTCTCTCTATCTCTCTCTCTCTCTCTCTCTCTCTCTCTCTCTCTCAGACTTTTCAGAGTTTTCACTCCATTTCTTTGTCAATATTAAGACCTTTCGTGCTATTTAGGTGTCGATTCTTTTCCTGGCGAACGAAAGTGAACCTTGTAATCTTGAAAAGAACCTGCCAAAATGTACAAATTAATCTATAAGGGGGATCCTAATGGATTCTTGTTTAAGTTTGATGGAAGTCTAGGGAGGAAACTAAAAACAATAAATAAATAAATAAATATATGAAATAATTGACCAATAAATAAACCTTTCCCCCTTAAAACTTGTTCACATGTGTCATATTTTTCTACCTGGAACAAATTTCCCTCAGAAGTTGCAAATAGTTCTTCAGTAGAATAGTCCAAGGAAAGGGTAGATAGTACTTTATATGATCTGTTGTTGTTGTTGTTGTTGCTGTTCCTCAGGCTGTCTGGCCGAACAGCCCCAAGGTCCCGAGCAAGGCCAAGGCCATAAACGAGCGCCACCACAAAAGCCTCCCTGCTTACCACTAATAAAGCCCGGGTGACCGAAGCCACTCCAAGGCAGGGAGCTGAGGAGGGTGCAGGAAACGCCCGGGAAACCAGAGCCTCACCCAAGGCCATGTGCCCCTCAGCAATTATGAAGGGAAAGTTGAGGGGCAAAGAGGCGGTATCACACGAGCTCTTTCCATCGTTTTGTTACGGTCAATTGTAGTCTGGCATGCAAGTACGGTAGCGCAAATAAGTCATGTCTAAGCTGTCATTACGTTTGACTCGCCCTGTGCTGATGGTTCACATTTTGGGCGATTTTTGCATGTATTCATTATTTTTCTAGTTTCCTCCCTAGACCTCCATCACATTTAAAAAAAACATCCATTAGATCCCCCTTCTAGATTAATTTGTACATTTTTCGGTAGAAAAATTTCCCGGCCGAAGGCCGGTTCTTCCAACATTAGTGGCTCACTATTGTTCGCCAGGGAAAAAATCGACACCTAAATAGAACGAAAGGTCTAAATATTGACTAAGAAATGGGGCAAAAGGTGTTCAAATCGACTAACTAATGGGGCAAACATCTTAATATCTGAAAACTAATGGGGCTAAACATGAGGGAGAAAGTGGTCCAGAAAACCGGCTCATCTCCCCTTAATGTCTGTCAGATGATGAATAGGGGGGGTAAGTGTAGGAGCATATTTGTATATCCCATTCGAAAGGGAGAAATCATGTTAAGATATAGCTGATACCAAGTATTGATCAAAATATACCTGGTGCCGAGACATCACTTGTTTTGCCGATTGTACAGTGACATAAGAATGGTTACACTGGTGAACTAAATCAATAACCACTATGATCAATAATAATCAGTTGTAATAATCAGCAATCAATGAATAATAATCAATAATTAATACTTGCACCAGCTGAAGTCGTATGCCGATAATGCTGGTCGAACGTTCAAACGAAATCATAACACATAGGCCAAAACTATGCTCGTATTTTCACCATCAAACAAAAAACACCTAGTTACAATCTAACAACCGTCTTGGTGGTGTACTGGTTAGGGTGTCTAAAAATCTGTGTGTGATAACCCGGGTTCGAATCCTGGTAGATCACATATATGCTTTCATTAATTTCATTGGAGGTGTTTGGTGTTGTGGTGAAATTAATACAAAATAGTTTTTGTTTTTTTTGTTTTTTTTAAGAGACAATGAACGGAGGAAGGAAAAACACAGATAAAACAAAAAGGTCCATGTGCCTAAAGGCATCCTCCATTCATAAAATGTTTGTAACAACTGGATTTAAACATTTGTAGATTGTAAGTTTGTGGAAAGCAATTCGAGGGAAGTTAATTCCAAAGAGTAGTAGCTCTGGGGATAATGAATTCTGATAAGCAGAAGTCCTGCATTGTGGAGGAGAAAGTGTAAGTTCATGGGCGCTCTCAGCTGCCCTAGTTCTACGGGGAAAGATGTGGAGAGGCGGCACAATTGAAGCAAGTTCCTCGGAACAATTGCTGTGAAAATATCTGTAGAATAATGCAAGGGATGCAACGTTTTTTCGTATGGATAATGTAGGAAGGTCCTGTGTGATTGCAGGGTTATTGATTAATCTAATAGCTTTATTTTGAATTTTGTCCAACTGCCTCAATGCAACCACTCCACTTCCACCCCACAGAGGTGAACAGTAATCCATCTGAGAACGCACATTACTTTTATATATCACGGCCAACTGCTCGTCAGTGAAGAATTCTCGAACTCTGTACAGGAGTCCCAGTTTTTTAGAGGCATTCTTAGCAATGCTTCTAACATAATGTGTCCAGCTCAAGTTAGTAGTTAATGTTACACCGAGAATGTCAATACTAGGGGAAGTGGGAATATTTACATCATTAAAAAATATATGGGAGTCAGTGAGATTCTGTCGGTTAGAAAATTGAATGTACTTGGTTTTCTGTGCATTAAAGGAAACTAGATTCTTTTGTCCCCATCCATTAATTCTAGAAAGGTCCTGGTTCAGAGAAATTGCAGTGTTTATTTTTGAATTTATAAGATCGGGTTCGGTGAAAGAATAGGTAAATGTGAAGGAACTGTGGAGTGTTGAGTCATCTGCGTAGGAATGTATTGGATTATGAGTGGTAGATATGAGATCATTGATATGAATGAGGAACATAATTGGGGCCAAAACTGATCTGTTTAGCGTGTTCTAGTCTACACCGTTCTCAAAATAACCGTTAGTTAGACCAATTTAGGGGAGATGGGTTTTTTTTTCTGGCGTCCCCATCTTCCTCATGTTTAGCCCCTTTATATTTCTAATTTTAAAACATTCGGCCTTTAGATTTGGCAATTTTAAGACTTTTCGCCATATTTCTTTGTCAATATTAAGACCTTTCATGCAAAACAACAGGTGTCAATTGTTTCCTAGAGAGTGATAGGGAGCCACTTATTGGAAGAGAATTCGGACTTCGACTGGGACATTTCTATATCGAAAAATGTAAAACTAATCTTGAAGATGAGTCTTCGGGATGTATTTTTACGTTTGATGGAGGTCTAAGGAGGAAATTAGACATATAATTACAAATATTAATTAATAAGCAAATAAATATAGCCATCCCCCCCCCCCCCCTTAATTGTGGAGATATGAATAGATAAAGTATTAGACAAAATTACGATGATTCACCCACATACTGTATATTTGCCAAACACTACTCTGTTGTTTTCACCATCAAACAAGAACCATTTAAGCCGGTATCACACAAGCGTTTTTTCCCTCAACACTCAACACTGGTCTGGCAGCTTATGAGGCCAACATTTGATATATTTTGGTTCCCTAAATTCATCCATCATCAGTCCAGTTTCCGATACTAGTGCAAAATATTCCAGAAATGTTGCCAGACAAATGTTGATTATCGAATGTTGACTATAAATGCTCTCGTGTGATACCGGCTTTAGTTGTGCTTCGTTTTTATATGAAGTTTACCTACGGTTAGGTTATTTAACTGAGGAGATATGATATGAATACGTGAACAACACGAAATTGATGAAAATCCCACGAATTCAAGTGGCACGAAAGAAAAATAGAACTTACTAATGGGTAGGTCGGTATTAGTGCTCATGACTATACAAACCCATGATGGGAATAGGTGACAGAAGTTAAAGGGAGTTTAATGTTGTTCTTTTATTTGTTGCTGTTTTTTGTCTTCTACCTAGACCTCCATCAAGCTGAACAAAAATATCCCCAAGAATTAATTTCTGGGAAAATTTGTACATTTTTCGGTTGCGAATGGTACTAGCCAAAGGCCGGGTTCCTCGTATATTGTAGGCTCGTTTTCGCTTGCCAGGAAAACAAATTGACACCTAAATGACACGAAAGGCCTTACAATGGACTACGAAATGAGGCGAAAGGTCTTAAAATCAGCCAACTAACGGAGTTAACGTCTTAAAATGTCAAAAGTAAGTGGGGTAAACATGAGGGAGAAGGGGGTCCTGAAAAAAAGACCCCAAGAATGTACAAACGGCTACAGTTAAAAAAAAAAAAAAAAAAAAAAACGGGATAAATCTAACTTGCATGTCCGTCCATCACTTGTATAGCCCGTGGTTCGAATCCCTAATAGGTCACACGAATAAAACCTACAGTATTCACGTGTACAAAGGAGTAAAAAGGAAATCAAGCAACAACAGATCTAGTGACCCTTCTAGGTTGCTTGTCCTCCAAAACACTGAGGATCAAGTGTCCAAACAGTGGTTTAGAGTGGGTAAGGGAACATTGGAAAGGGAATTACTGCCCTGGAACTAATGTCCGTGGCAGGATTAGGAAGTTAGTAGGGGACGTGGAACTGGGTTGAGTGCGGGATGCCTCCCAGTCCGTTAGTGCTTGACTATTCATGTGCTTGGAAGAGCTTCAGGGGATCTAGTGGTGGTTGCCACCTATTATTTAGAGAGTGAGGGAGAGAGAGTAAGAGAGAGTGATAGTGATAGAATGTGAGTGAGTGAGTGAGAGAAAAATATAAATATAAATATGAAACAGGAAAGCATAATAAAGTAAAAGTATTTATAATCAGTATACATACTGTGTATATAATTATATATAAGTATATATAATCAGTATACATACTATATATAATATATATATAAGTATAATATATAATCAGTATATATATGTATATACTTGTATGATGTTCATGGGATTAGCAAGTTAACAATGGTGATTTCCCCGTAGACAAGAATGGGCCCATTGAACAGAGAGCTGGGGGCGGCTTACAGAATACTATAGGTAAATACGGTCACTGGGAATTATATCACACCTTCTGCTTTCAACACCCACACTACCTCCATACAGTGTTCACCTTAGGGTATTGTTCTTGGGCCTTTATTATTTAGAGGCATCCTCCCACACCCTGAAGAGGGGCTATTGACTTTATATATATATATATATATATATATATATATATATATATATATATATATATATATATATATATATATATATATATATATGAAGGTAAAATCACAAATACGTGTGATCAAATTATGTAGTAAAACTCGCTAGGAAAATTGAAACAATGGAACACCAAGCTTTCGTCTATTCTCTCAAGACATCTTCAGGGTAATACAAGAAACGAAGTGGCTACGGGACACCACTGGTGGTGTCCCGTAGCCCAGCCTCACTGGCTGGGCTGCGTGACACTACCAGTGGTGTCTCGCAGCCCAGCCACACTGGGTAGGCTACGGGACACCACCACACGTGTTCCACGTATACAAAGCTTGATTTTATAGCTAAATTTGTTCATATCATATTTCCACCTACCTTGTTCTTAGTTTAAACACGTGCCCTTTGATCCTACCAGGTTACCGCACAAAAAGGTCTTTGTAAATCGTTGTTATACCCCTCACACGTCTTCTCCTCCAAGCTTGGGAAATTGAGATTCTTCAGTGTGTGTGTGTGTGTGTGTGTCTATCTAATTGTATTTTGAAGCTCTCTATCGTTCTTGATCGCACTATGGCGCTAGGTAGCCTATTCACAGGTATATACAACTCTTACCAAACCAGTATTTGCCTATATTTCTTGAAACGAAATGTATCCCATTTGAAACCATCTGTTTGAGTTTTCTCGCTATCACTGAGCTTCGGTACATATTTCATATCCCCTGTATTTAGCCTATCTCACTTACCCACTTGAACACCTCCATCATATCTATCATATCATATATAACTCTGCGTCTTTCTAACGAATGTAAGCCTAGCTTCTTCAACCTGTCTTCATATGGAAGATTTCTAATATTACAGGTTATTTTTTGTCATTCTTAGTTGTACTCTCTCCAAGGAATCTATGTTCATTCTGTAATAGGGACTCCAATTTTGAACAGCATAATCCATATGTAGCCTCACTAACGCTAGATAACATTTCAAGATTACGTCTGCTGTTCTGTTACTCACACTTCTAGATATATATCCAAGAACTCTATTTGCCTTATTTCGAACACTGATGCATTGATTTCTTGGTTTCAAATCACAGTTGACGATGATTCTCAAGTCTTTTTCATTATTTGAGTTAGTTATATCCACGTTATCGAAATTGTATCCTGCATTTGCTATCGATTTACTCAATTTTACTACACTGCATGCATTTACCTACATTGAACTTCATCTGCCAGTTTACTACCAATTTGTGTAATATGTCTAAATCTATTTGGAGTGTTCCCATTTTAGTGTCATCTGTAAATTTACTGATTTTGCTAGTTATTAGTACATCAAGGTTGAACATAAGAACATAAGAAAATGGGAGTCTGCAAAAAGCCGATCGGCCCATACAAGGCAGATCCCTGTCACACCCAACCCCAATTATAGGCCCAACTCACTAATACCATGAGTACTGCCCCCACCAAAATGGTCAGGGATTAACACAAGATTACGGGGGTCTGCTGAGCGCCGATTGGCCCACACCTGGTAGATCCCCCTCACACCCAACCCATCTTGTCCATATGCCTATCTAATTTTATCTTAAAGCTCCCTATCGTTCTTGATCCCACTATATCACTTGGTAGCCTATTCCACCCATCTACAACTCTGTTACCAAACCAATATTTGCCTATATCTTTTCTGAAACGAAATTTATCTAATTTGAAACCATTTGTACGAGTTCTTTCGCTATCACTGAGCTTTAGTACATTTTTCATGTCCCCTTTATTAATCCCACTAACCCACTTGAATACCTCTATCATATCCCCTCTAACTCTGCGTCTCTCTAGCGAATGTAAGCTTAATTCCTTTAACAGGGGAGATGTGGTGGAGTGGTCTTGCCACTGGCCTGGTAATCCAAAGGTCCCGGGTTCAAATCCCGATGTATCAATGGGAAGATATTATTGGGATGGAATTTGTGCTGTACCTAGTATCAGTGCATTACCACAAGCCCACCGAAACGTCAATAAAATACCCTCATTGTTCCCTGATTAAATAGCACTGTATGAATATTCCCATATTCAAAATATGCTATAGGGGTGCAATGCCTGGTGAGTTATCTGCTCAACAGGTGGCGTTGTGTGTGTGTAAGTGTGAGAGTCCGAGTGTAGGGGGTGAGACAGTGAAGCACGGGAACGAGGTGGCTTCAGAGATGGGGTCGTTTCGGGCCATGAGTGAGCACCGTGCCTCATGTGAAGGCAAGATGGCAGGTGCTCGTTGTACTCTACGTGCTTCACATGTCTCACTCCCTAGACTGGAACAAGACCTCACAGGCTTCACTGTTCATTGTAAAGCGGTGAATGTTAAGGCTCTCAACCTATGCCCGAGAGGAAGTAAGTTGGAATATAGAAAAAAAAAAAAAAAAAAAAATCTTCATACGGAAAATTTCTAATATTATGGATCATTTTTGTAATTCTACGTTGTACTCTCTCCAATTAATCTATGTCCATTCTGTAATAAGAACACCACCATTGAACAGCATAATCCATATGGGGTCTCACTAATGACAAGTAAAGTTTTAAGATAACATCAGCAGTTCTGTTACTCACACTCCTAGATATGAACCCGAGAATCCTGTTTGCCTTGTAACGAACGCTTATACTCTGTTTTCTAGGCTTCAAATCATTGCTAACAAACACACCTAGATCTTTCTCACAGTCTGAGTTTTCTAATTCCATATTAGCTAGTTTATATTTAACATTTGTATGCATCTTCCCTATCTTTAATACCTTGCATTTGTCAATGTTAATCTTCATCTGCCAATTTACTGACCATTCGTGTAAGGTATCTACAGTAGATCCCTTTGTAGACACTCTAAATCGCTATCTGATTCAATTTTTCTCCTCATTTTGGTATCGTCTGCAAATTTACTTATCCTACTATTTATATCTAAATCAAGGTCATTTATGTATATAATAAACAACAGAGGACCTAATACAGTTCCCTGGGGGACACCACTTTTGACTGCTCCCCATTCTGACTTGGTACCATTTATGCTGACTCTCTGCTTCCTACCAATTAGCCATGACCTAATCCATCCTAACAACGCCCCACCTATTCCATGTGCCTCAACCTTTCTCATCAATCTCTCATGAAGGACTCTGTCGAAAGCTTTACTGAAATCTAAATATATAATATCATATGATTTGTCATTATCTACTGCTTCATATACCTCTGAGAAAAACTAAGCAAATTAGTAAGGCAAGATCGTCCCTGAGTGAATCCATGCTGAGAAGAATTGATTAAGTAAAATGTTTCTAAGTGGTTTCTCCTAGCAATAATTGACTCTAGTAGCTTTCCTATGATTGAAGTGAGACTAATGGGACGGTAATGTTAATATATACTGTGTATATAATTATATATATATATATATATATATATATATATATATATATATATATATATATATATATACAAAGTTGAACGGAAGGCCTTTCCTATCATTAACTCCCGTCCACTCACCAACTCTCTGCAATCTCTCTCTCTCTCTCCGCCGCAATGTTGCATCTCTCTCGCTATTCTATCGCTACTATAATAATCAGTGTTCCTCAGAGTTTTCCCAGTGTATACCACATCCTTTACGTAGGGCACGTGCTACCCGTCTTGCAACTCAATCCCACCCCTACTCTGTGCAACTCTCCAACCCGAGAGTGAAACGTTGCTCTCAAACTTTCTTCTACTCAACAGCTGAGCTCTGGAACTCTCTCCCAGAATCAGTCTTTCCCTCTTCCTATGACTTAAGTTGCTTCAAACTCCGTGTGTCCAGGCATTTTGGCTCGAACGTCCCTTGATTTTGGCCCTGTCACTCTTTCAAAAAAGGAGAGCGAGAGAGAGAGAGAGAGAGAGAGAGAGAGAGAGAGAGAGAGAGAGAGAGAGAGAGAGAGAGAGAGTCCAGACCATAAGATAATTATGCTGGCAGGTACAATTTACAAGTAGGTGTTAATTTTCTGGATTACCTGGATTAGCTTGAGATGGTAAGGTAAAGGGTCCACGTACGCTGGTATCCAGAGGTTGGTCAGCGGGTTTTTGTTTCGCAACCTTCTTCGGCCGCACTTACATGGTAGCAATATAAATGTTTTTTAATGCTACAGATTTACCAATTACCATCCCTATCCTAAATTAACCAAACATCACATTTGGATGCCCATAATCACCAGACAATATATGCATCATCAACTGAGAAATTTTACCTATTATCTTCTATGTTGATTCACTATATAAACACACACAAACTCATGCACATTCACATTGTCACGCACAAAATCATTCAGGAACACATATTCGTATTCCTACCCACAATGTCATTAACTCGCATTGCGTGTATTCACCTTGACGAACAAGTTCGGTGATTTATATTCATATAGCTACACACACACACACACACACACACATACTTTTAGATTACCACTTGACAACGCACATATATTCGAGCATACATTCACAACTACACACTCGCGTTCACATTTCCAATCAGAATACACACGCACACACATTGATATTCCCTCCCACAATCGCACCCACACTCAAATGTTCTTTCAGAACCACACGCACAAATACATATTCGCATTCCTATTCACAAACACAAGCACACTTTCACAAAGACAAGTCATGTGAATGATTATCTCTCTCTCTATCACACACACACACACACACATACTCACACACACACAAACATATTGTACATTAATTATTAATTTTGTATATCCATTATACAAACACATATTTCCACTCACAAACGTACAGACTTTATGCTCGTACATGCACATTCCTACTCGTGCACGCAAGCTTGCACTGCGCCCCCCCCCCCCCTACCTAGCACCATTGTGGGATCAAGAATGATAGAGAGTTTCAAAATACAATTAGATAAACATATGAACGAGATGGGTTGGGTGTGAGAAGGATCTGCCTTGTGTGGGCCAATCGACTTTCTGCGGACTCCCAATGTTCTTACAAGATGGATATGTAAGACGAAAAATATACACACACATATAACGGCTATATATAACGCCTAGATAGATGTATAAATAGGTATGTGTGAGTGTGTGTGGCGTAGGGAGTTGAGTGTGGAATAGGTCTGTATACAACAAGTAGGATTATAATTTAATAAAGTCCAACGTTTTTAATGATAATATAAATAATAATCCAAAGAATTTCGATTCAACAGTCTAATTGGCTGAATTATATGGCGATAAATACGAAAACACTTGTGGTGGTGTCCCGTAGCCTACCCAGTGTGGCTGGGCTGCGAGACACCACTGGTAGTGTCACGCAGCCCAGCCAGTGAGGCTGGGCTACGGGACACCACCAGTGGTGTCCCGTAGCCCAAGGTTAAGAGATACAACCGTAGCCCAGCCTCACTGGCTGGGCTACGTGACACCACCTGGTGGTGTCCCGTAGCCACTTCGAAAAAAATATGTGAATACATGAATTAATAGACCAAACAAACGGTCAGTCTCCCTTAAGACTTATATTGGTGTAGCATGGTCGGAGATAACTCCCCATGCCCTGTCAGTCATGAGCTGCTATACTAGAATTAGTAAAGGTCAAACGTCCACACAACAACAACAACAACAAAACACAACAACAAAAAGAAACAAAAAACACTACAACATCAAAACACAACAAAACACAACAACAACAACAACAAAACACAGCAACAACAAAACACAACAACAACAACATCAAAACACAACAACAACAACAACAACAACAACAAAAAGAACAACAATAAAACACAACATAAAACACAACAAAACACAACAAAACACAACAACAACAACAACACACAACAACAACAACAAAACACAACAACAACAACAAAACACAACAACAAAACACAACAACAACAACAACAAAACACAACAACAACAACAAAACACAACAACAAAACACAACAACAAAACACAACAACAACAACAACAACAACAAAACACAGCAACAACAAAACACAACAACATCAAAACACAACAACAACAAAAACAACAACAACATGCACGGTTCTTATGCAATGTCTCTAAATTGGACCCATTTAGCCCGATTGTTATGATATTTTAAGACGTTCGCCCCATTTGTCGATTTTAAGACCTTTCGCCTCATTTCTATCAATTTAAATACTGTTCGAGCCATTTAGGTGTCTTGTTTTTTGTTTTCCCCCAGGCGAAAGATAGCGAGCCTGAAGTTTAGGAGGAACCGGGACATTTTTCTACCGATGAAATTTACACATTTATCGCGAAGGGGGGTTTATATTTACACATTTATAGCGAAGGGGGGTTTATATTTACACATTTATCGTGAAGGGGGGTTTATATTTACACATATATCGCGAAGGGGGGTTTATATTTACACATTTATCGCGAAGGGGGGTTTATATTTACACATTTATCGTGAAGGGGGGTTTATATTTACACATTTATCGTGAAGGGGGGTTTATATTTACACATTTATAGCGAAGGGGGGTTTATATTCACACATTTATCGCGAAGGGGGTTTATATTTACACATTTATCGCGAAGGGGGGTTTATATTTACACATATATCGCGAAGGGGGGTATATATTTACACATTTATCGCGAAGGGGGGTTTATATTTGTAAAGCTTGATGGAGGTCTAGGGAGAAAACTAAATATATATATATATTATTAATCAATCAATCAATAAATAAATAAATACACATATATTATACAGGTATATACAGTATATATATATATACAGTATATATATATATGTATGTATATATATATATATATATATATATATAAAGAAAGACAAAGAAACTAAAACCCTCCCCTTAACCCACCTTGGCCTGTCAATCGTGAACAACTAACTATCAGGTTTAAGGGAGCCCACCTCGCGTTTTTTCTCATTCTCTCCCTCTCGCTTTGGTTTGTATCCATTCGGCCCCATTCAGCCTACTGTTTTAAGACGTTTACCCCTATCCAGGTGTCAATATTTTCCTGGCGAGCGGTTGCGAGCCAGTATATATATACAGTATATTTGTTTTGAGAGCAAGTTACATTTGTACATTTTTCAATAGAAAAATGTCTCCGGCGAAGCCTGATTTCTCCATACAATGCTGGCTCGCTATCGCTCGCCAGGACGAAATCAACATATGGATGGGGATAAAAGTCTTAAAACGGTTGGCTGAATGGGGCCAAATGGATACAAGCCAAAGAGAGAGGGAGAAAATGATAAAGACAAACGGTGGCCCCCCTTAAAGATCAAATGTCCTCACAATAACAACATGCACGGTTCCGATGCGGCTTCTCAACATTGGCCAACGATAAACAAATTCCAAAGTATATATTGAACTCTCCAACGGACCAATATCTAATTTAATATGATATCTAAGTATATGACTTAAATTGCTTCAAACTCTGTGTGTCCAGGCAATTTGGCTCGACTGCTCCTTGATTTTGGCGCTCTGGCACTCTGGGGAAGGCACTCGTCACAGGCAGTTTTGCGTATTGTCTCCCTCATCCACATAGAGAGAAAGAAAAAAGAAAACAAAAATATATATATACTATATATATATATATATATATATATATATATATATATATATATATATACTGTATATATTTATATATATATATATATATATATATATATATATATATATAATTACATACATATAAATATATATATATATATATACCGGGTATATATATATATATATATATATATATATATATATATATATATATATATATATATATATATATATACCGGTATATATATATATATATATATATATATATATATATATATATATATATATATATATATATATATATATATAGTATACAGTATTGTCAATTATCCTTCAAACATAAATCTAATTCGAAATGATTTACACAATTATTATCTAACTGGGTGCGAACTTCAAGGTAGAAAAATGCAAGGGGCTTTATCCAGATAGCACAAATGAAAAGGTAAACTGTATGTATGTATGTATGTATATACTGAGGCACATACCCCATAGCTGGGGGTGGCCAACTCGAGACATATCTCGAACAGAAACAATATTTAAAGTTGAATTTTTTAGGGTTCGGGGCCACTTTTGCGATCCCTCGCCCCTTTTTCTGTCTCGTCTAGTAGGTGAGTTTTACAAGGGGAGGAGGATTCCTAAGCTCCCGCCCCCGAAGTAGGAACAGTAGTACAGGAGAAAATACAAACAGAATAAAGGAAGACACTGATTTAAGAATAACTATATCAAGTCAAATAAAACATGCCTAACAATACTCCGAAGTAATTAATATAGAATACAAAATATACAATTTCATTGGGAAGTGTGGTAAGTAGCCTACACATCCGATAAAATTATTATCATTTCATACTTTAAAAAACACACAATTGATTAATTAACAAATATATATTTTTTTCTTTTTTCTATGTCAATGAGGGAGGCAGAAGGTATAACTGCCTGCAGCGAGTGCCTCCCCCCAGATTTCAAAGAGTGACAGGGCCGAAATCAAGGGACGTTCGAGCTAAAATACCTGGACACACGGAGTTTGAAGTAATTTAAGTCATAGGAAGAGGGATAAACTGATTCTGGGAGAGAGTTCCAGAGCTCAGCAGATGAATAGAAGAAAATCTGAGAATAGCGTTTCACTCTTGGGTTGGAGAGTTGCACAGAGTAGGGGTGGGATTGTGTTGCAAGGCGGGTACTACGTACCCTACGTAGAGGAGGTGGTATACAATGGGAAAGCTCCGAGGAACACTGATTATTGTAGTAGCGATAGAATAGTGACCAAAAGGCCAATACACTAAACATGATGGAATACATTAATATATTTATTAACCAATTAAATATATACAGTATATCAGTGCATTAAAAAAAGTAATTACAAAATAACCAAATATATATATATATATATATATATATATATATATATATATATATATATATACCCGGTATGTATATATATATATGCCCTGATTCATCAGGGCACCCACCCTAGCCTTGCTATTCAGCAGGGAGTGTATGGTGGTAAAAAAAATGCATCATTATATATATACAAACAAATTATTAATAAATAAATACAAATATAGTCAAATAAATAAAAATTATCTCGTTAAAAAGGTCAGTACACAAACAACAATGAATACAAATAAAAATAAATCACAAAATAAATAAATACCTCCCGTTCACAAAGGCAAGTACCCTAAACTACTACCAGCCAGGTTCTGAGACAGGGACTGGACAGGTGTGGCAATCAGTAACTCTCGGTACACTCCATATACCCTTTATAAATACACGTCCACTACAATTGTTTAAGGGAGTCCACCTCGCTTTTTGTTTTCTCTTTCTCTCCCTCTCTCTTTGGTTTGTATCCATTTGGCCCCATTCAGCCTACTGTTTTAAGACGTTTACCCCAATTCAGGTGTCAATATTTTCCTGGCGAGCGGTAGCGAGCCAGCATATATATATTTATGTTTTGATAGCAAGCTAAATTTGTACATTTTTTGATAGAAAAATTGTTTCCGGCGAAGCCGGATTTCTCCATACAATGCTGGCTTGCTATCGCTCGCCAGGAAGAAATCGAAAACCTGGATAGGTATAAACGTCTTAAAACAGTAGGCTGATGGGGCCGAATGGATACAAGCCAAAGAGAGAGGGAGAGAAAGATAAAAATAGCAGGTGACCCACCTTAACCCCTACAGTAACGGCGACGACTTTTTGTTTGTATTTGAGCTGCATTTGGACCATTGCATGAAGCTTAGGGAAGGAATTAATAGGGTAACAAAACAGATTTATTGAGATAGTCTGTAGTAATCTTTCAACGGGTAGACGTCCTTCCTTAACTGAATAAAACCGTCTCATAGTTACCCGAATATAATGAAAAGGATGTCACCGGTACTGAAGGGGTTAAGGGGAGATGGGCCGGTTTTCTGGACCATTTTCTCCCTCACGTTTAGCCCCATTAGTTTTCAGATGTTAAGATGTTTGCCCCATTAGTTAGTTGATTTTAAGACCTTTCGCCTCATTTCGTCTTCCATATTTAGACCTTTCGTGCTATTTAGGTGTCGATTTTTTCCCTGGCGAACGATAGTGAGCCTGTAATGTTAGAAGAACCGGCCTTCGGCCGGAACATTTTTCTACCGAAAAATGTACAAATTAATATAACAGGGGGATCTAATGGATTTTTTTTGTTTTAATTTGATGGAAGTCTAGGGAGGAAACTACAAAAAATAATGAATACATGAAAACATCGCCCAAAAGGTGAACCATCTCCCCTTAACCGTCGACACTATCTGTTCCGACGTCTTGGGGGTAGTAGGATATTATCTGTATATACTATGATTTTTTTTTTTTGCCATTTTCGAGCAGAGTATTTTAGATTGTCCCCTAGGCTAACGAAAACGGCTTCCCAGACTTCCTTTACATGCAAAACAAAAATAAAAAAAATAGAAAATAATAAAAAAAATAAAAAATAAACACAAAATATTAACACCCAGACCCCTTACGAGGTTAACCCGTTCAGTACCGGTGACGTCCCTTTCATCATATCCTTGCAACTATTAAACGTTTTTTCTTCAGTTTAGGAAGGACCTCTAGCAATACTAAGGCTTCAAACTATCTCAACGAACCCTTTCAACTACCATAGATCCTTCTTAAGCTGCATAATATCGTCTGACTATAGCTAGAATATAATATAACACACGTAGCTGGGACTCGAAGGGTTAGGTTTATACATTTTTCAATAGGAAAATGTCATGGCCGAAAACCGACATCTTCTGTTACATCTTTGCTATGGCTCGCCCATAACAAAAAAATAACACCTGAATGGAGTGAAGCGTATCATTATCGCCAAACTAATGGAGTGAAACGCCTTAATATCTCCAAAATAATGGAGAAAAACAGGGGAAGTCCAAACAGACCCCCCTCGAACCAAGTAGGGTCAGGCTTGCCAGATAAAATCGACACTTAAATATCACAAAAGTTCTTAAAATTGACGGCAATAAAGCGAATTAAAGTTCTTAAAATCGCCAAACTAAGCGGGGCTAACGTCTTAAAATCTATCTAATGGGGCTAAATAACAGGGACCACTGTTGATACGTTGCATAAGAACCGTTGTTGTTGGTGGTGGTGGTGGTGGTGTTGTTGTTGTTGTTGTTGTTGTTGTTGTTGTTGTTGTTGTTGTTGTTGTTGTTGTTATGTGGACGGTTGACCTTTCAGGGGAGGTGTGGTTTTCCTGGATCTCTTTCTCCCTCATGTTTAGCCCCAGTAGTTTGTCGATGTTATGACCTTTTGTGCCATTTAGGTGTCAATGTTTTCCTGGCGAGCGATAGCGAGCCTGTAATTTAGGAGGAACCGGCCCGGCCGATAAATGTACAAAATTATCTCGAAGGGGGATCTTGGGGGTATTTGTTAAAGCTTAATGGAAGTCTTGGGAGTAAACTAAGACAAATAAACAACTTAATTTATTAATAATTGGATAAATACATAACAAATATATACAAATCTTGCCTTAAACATTATATATTAAGTATAGCAGCTCATGACTGACAGGGCACGAGGGGTTATCTCAGACCATTCTACACCAATAATAGTCTTAAGGGGACAATAGCCGTTTGTTTGGTATATATATTAATTTATTCATATATTT